>BSBK01004221.1:117500-290000 GCA_027943335.1 Chamaecyparis obtusa
CAACATTACTTTATTTCTATGAAAATAATGAAATTATTTTCCTTTACTAACTATAGTTTGCAACTTGCCTTTCTATTTAGTCTTAAAACATACAAATATTTCTCTCCTTTTTTTAAGACAATCACACAAGAGAATAAGGGATGGTCAAAAGTTTGACAACAAGAAATTCTCCTCTCTTTCCTTATTCTTTAGAACATCAAATACAAAGGAGAATGTTATCTTTCTTTTACATTTTCTTTCAAAAAAATACAACATAGGCAAGTTTCGTAGCCTTATTTTTCTCACATTACATTTTCAAGGCATCATGCCATAATAACAATAAAAATCTACAACTTGGCTTCTAGAAACATGACAATCCTTCCCTATTCTCTTCATGAAAACAAGTTTTTGACCATGGAGGCTCACCTCCCAACCTAGGCCATATCATGGCCACCCCCGAGCTTGGGGAAACAAAGATGGATGGGGATACAAACACACATAACATACACTAAACTAGCAACATTAAAACACATAAAATTCCCAATGTTCCCATGGTTTCACAATGCATCGGCTTGGACCGATGAAAAGGGGTGAAGGTGGAAATGAACCCAAAATAGGAGAATCCATAAACATGAATACAATGCCTTCAACAAGGCTCAATAGCATACTAGCAGTGCCTTCACAAGGCTAGACAAACCAACTCTTCCATTCATTTCACATACAAAATAAATCCCTTTCTGGCCCCCAAATGTGTAGTAGAATATGATGGCAACATGGAGCCCATACATCCATGTCATATCCCCTTCCTCCATGAGGAAGGACTCTAGACTATTTGGGCATTCCCAATTTTTGCTTCACCCTCAAGGGTCTCTTCCCTCCCAAAAGTGAGTCTAGCCTTGCACACCCCAACAAAGACAAGAAAAAAAATAGCAAGAAGAAGACTACAAGAATCCATGAAACAAGCTTGAAACACAACACAGAACAACAACTACATCACAACTTTTACTCATACAATACAAGAAAAGAAAACATGGTGTTTCATGATAGGAGCACCAACCTTGCTCCAAGCTATGGAAAAATGAAATTTGGGAAGAGCTCCCTTCCTACATGCTTTTCCTTCCTTTGGCTAAGTCCTCCAAAATCCAACCAAGTCCACTAGAAGTCTCCACCTTTGGAGAGTGGGAAATCAACCTGCCAAATTCCTCTCCATCTCCACTAAAAGGAAAACTGATGCAAGGGAGGATGGGGAGAGGGGACAAAGGCATGCCCTAACCAAATCCACCTTGCAGAGATCACACATGGAAGCAACAACACACAAGTGAGAGAGAGAATGTAGAACGCTTCATATATTATCTTCAATTTGATTAATACATGTCGGGTTGTAAGGCCTTCCCAATTTAGGCCAGGTATTACAATCAAGTACAGAAGTCCTCCAACATGCGAGGATCTACAAATAATCTCTAATCTCTAGCTTCTATCTTCTAACTAAACTAACTCCCCAAAACTCTAACCAAAAAACTACATTTATACAAGAGGCTACCGAACAAATCGGCCTTCAGATCCACCATCAATGGAAGGAACGACCAGATCTAGGTCCATAGGCTTCCCAATGATAGATACCATCATTAAATATGTGACCATAATTAAATGCAAGAATCGGCCTCAACAGAAATCCAAAACAAAAAACTCCATAAGAAAAGATAACTGAGCACCAGACAAGCATCACCGAGCGCCAGAGAAATTCATCGAGCGTCAGAGAGATAACCAACCAACACTGGTGAAAAAAGGAAACCGGGCAACACTGAACCAACTCGGTCAAAGAAGGAACTGAGAAACATAGGGAAATACAAACATGTTTTTGGTGACACATGATTGCCAAGGACCTGAGATGCTCCTGCATCAGACACCTAGAATTATTTGAAATGATTCTCTAAATCATGCAATAGGTACAACCCGAGTTGAATCCAACTCAGATTGTGAAATCCATGAACTATCTTCAATCGGTATATTCTTCCACTTTACCAAATATTCCATATATGGTTTTCCTCGTGTACTTCTGCCAATTCTTTGTTCCAAAATTTGCTCAACTTCTTCCATCTATTTCTTCGGATAATCCATCGGTACTATCATGTCTTCATTAGGTTCATGGTACTCATATAAATCAGAAATTGTGAATATAGGTGATATATCCATGTCATCAGGTAACTCAATCTCATAAGCATTTCCACTATCAAATTTCTTCAGTATTTTGCAAGGACCAAACTTCTTCATTTTCAGCTTTCCATATGTTCCAACAGGAAATCTACCTCTCTTCAAATGAACCATTACTTCATCACTGACTGCAAAAGTCTTATGTCTTCTTGATCTATCAGCTTTGTCTTTGTATTTCTGATTACTTTTATCCAACTTACGTTTCACATCTTCATGCAATGTCTTCATGTACTCAGCAAATTTTACTCCTTCGGCACTTCTCTTTCTTTCATTAGCAATATCCCTCAAATATGATATACCTCTCGATTGTATGCCATTTACAATCTCAAAAAGTGTTTTTCTAGTACTCTTATTCACTAAATTATTGTATAAAAACTCTTCTTGTGCCAACACAAAATCCCAATTACTCAGTGTGTCTCCAACTAAACATCTCAAAATATTACCCAAACTTATATTCACAACTTATGTTTGTCCATCAGTCTGTGGGTGAAATGTAGAACTATATTTCAACTCGGTGCCAAACTTCTCCAAAGGGTCTTCCAAAAGTATCCAACAAATTTATTGTCTCAGTCAGAGATAATACTCCTCGATAATCCATGCAATCTGACAATCTCCTTAAAGAAAAGATGTGTTATATGTATTGCATCTAATGTCTTTCTACAGGGTATAAAATGTGTCATTTTAGAAAATCTATCCACAAAAACAAATATGGAATCATTACCTCTCACTGTCTTCAATATGCCAAGAACAAAATCCATACTAATGTCAATCCAAGGTTTTTCAGGAACATAAATCGGTATATACAATCCAATATTCTGACTTACACCTTTTGCAACTTGACAAATTCCACAACTTTTCACAAATTTCTGAACATCCTTCTACAATTGTGACCAAAATTAATTCTCCTTAAGCAAATTCAATATTTTATCAACACCAAAATGTCCATCCAAACCACTACTATGTTTCTCCTTTATCAAATTAGTTCTCATTGATCCGCTCAGTATACACAACTGAATACCTTTAAATAACATACCTTCTTGAATGAAATATTATTCCCATTTAGTACTTGCTTGATCTTGAATAGGTGCTCTACACTTTCTCCACGACTCATAAAAATTAGGATCAAATTCATAAGAATCTCTTACGTCATCAAAACCAAGAACTTCAATTTTCATCTCAGTCATCAAAGATCTCCTTCTACTCAATACATCAGCAACTTGGTTAGTGACTCCACTCTTATGCTTTATCACAAATGTATAACTCTGCAAATACTCAACCTATTTCATATGTCTCTAATTCAACTTATTTTGACTACCCAAATATTGTAAAGCCTTATGATCGGTATAAAATACAAATTCACTCGGTATCAAATAATGTCTCCATTTCTTCAGTGCTTGAACAATAGCATAGAATTCTTGATCATACATAGAATATTTTCTTTTTCCATCATTCAACTTTTCACTAAAGAAAGTAACAAGTTTACCTTCTTGACTCAGCATAGCTCCTATTGCACTTCCACTTGCATCACATTCCACTTGAAATACATTATTGAAATCAAGCAATGCCAAAATAGGCAATTCAGCAACCTTCTACTTCAGAGTCTCAAAACTTTCATCAACTCCATGTGTCCACTTGAATTCCCTTTTATCTCCACTCATAGTCTCAGTCATAGCATTACAAATTGAACTGAAATTCCTAATGAACTTTTGTTAAAAACTTTCCAAACCATGAAATGATCTTACCTCACTTTTGTTAAAAACTTTCCAAACCATCTGCTGAAATCACAAATCCCAAATACACAATCTCCTCTTTCATGAATGAACACTTTTTCAAATTTATTAGCAACTTTTGTTCTTTCAACCTCTGCAATAATTGTTTGACATGCAAAAAATGTTCTTCTCCGGTCTTACTGAATATCATAATATCATCAAGGTATACAATCACAAATTTACCCAAGAATTTCTTCAAAACGTCATTCATTAACCTCATAAAAGTACTTGGTGCATTAGTTAAACCAAAAGGCATAACTAACCACTCATACAAACCTTCTTTTGTCTTATAATCAATCTTCCACTCATCACCTTCTTTGATTCTGATCTGATGATACCCACTTTTCAAATCAATTTTGGTAATATACTTTTCTCCAATCAAACTATTCATTATGTCATCCATTCTCGGTATAGGAAACCTATATTTCACTGTTATCTTATTGATTTCTCTGGAATCAATACACATTCACCATTCTCCATTCTTCGTAGGTGCCAATATAGCAGGTACTGCACAAGGACTCAAACTTTCTAGGATCAAACCTTTCTGCAATAATTCTTGAATCTGTCAGTTCAATTCCTGATTCTCGGTAGGTGTCAACCAATGTGGTGCCTTATTTGGTAAACTAGCTCTAGGGATTATATCCATGCAATGATCAATGCTTCTCTTAGGTGGAAAACCATCAGGTACATTATCAAAAAAGATCTCACTGTACTCAGTGAGTAACTTATCAATCTCCTCATCTATACTATCCTCTATTTTCTTACTCGGTTTTTTAGGAATCACAATAAAACATACATCATTCTTCTTTAAATCCTTAAAAAACTTTCTTCCTTCCATCAAGAAAACTTTCACAGATGTACAAACATTACTAACAGGTTCTTCAAACAAAGGTAACAAGACTTGTCTCCTTCCATCAGCCCAAATAGTATATTTATGCAATCTCCCATCATATATAGCATGTCTATCATACTGCCAAGGTCTACCCAACAAAATATGACAATAATCCATAGGCATGATATCACACAACACCTTATCATAGTACTTTCCAATTTTAAAATTCACATAACATTGTCCACTTACCAAGAGTGTATGATCATCTTTGATCCATGAAATCTGATAGGGCTACAGATGTTCTAACCTTTTCAACTGTAAATTCATAAACATTTCCTTAGATGCCAGATTCTCTGAGCTACCACTATCAATGATTACCTTCCAAACTTCATCACAAACTCTACATCTAGTCTTGAACAAACCTTTCCTTATTGGATCTTCCTTATTACTTTCACTCCAAAGTGCTCTCCTTACCATCAAGTTCTTTTCCTTCTCAGGTTCATTCGGTGACTCTTCTTGCACCAAGGCATTTCTACTACTACTGACCTTCTTAGTTGCATGTGTACATTAAAATGATCTATGTCCTTCTCCACAATTGTAACAAGTTCCTCGGAAACCACCTTTTTTATAACCACCTCGGTAGTTACTACCTCTGCCTCTAGATGAACTTTCACTTTTCCACTCAGTCTTGCCTTTATACAGATTTGTCTTTTCAGGTTCAGATCTACTATTTTCACCATAAGATCTACCTCTTCCTCTAGGGGATCTACCACCTCTACCTCTTTGTCTTTTCTCATGTCTCTTGTTCAATTTCTTCTTAGATTTCAATGCAAATTGATAAGCCTCTTCAATGTTCTCCAATTTGACCAAACTGATTTCTTCTTGGATGAAAACTCTCAATCCATTTAGGTACCTAGCAATTCTTTCCACATCATCTTCATCATGTCCAAATCTGATATCTAATCTATAGAATTCCTTAGTACATTCTTTTATCGAGCTATCTTTCTACCTCAAACTTTGCATTCGCCTAACTAGGTTAATATGATAATCACAAGGTAAGAATTTTCCTTTCAATTTATTCACCATTTTATTCCATACCTTGATTTTTTCTTTGCTTTTCCTCTTTCTGTCCAACTGCAGATGTTCCCACCACAAGGATGCATGACTTTTAAACTTTGTGCTTGCAATTTTCACCTTCTTTTCCTCAAGTACATTTTCATATTCAAAGTACTTTTCCATCTCGGTGATTCCTTCCACCAACTCATCAAAATCTAATTTTTCACTATACTCAGGAGGATTAAAGTGTGGTGTAGACTTCATATTTGTCAATGCCTTCAACAATATTTCCTCACCTTGATCCATCATCGGTGCAAGTTCTAAATCACCTTGTTCTTCCTCAATTTCATCATCACTAACATCTTCAAGATGTCTTCCTCTTCTCTAGACTGTTTCAACAGCTTCTAATCTAGCAGCAAGTTGTCTCAACATGTCTGCTAATCCTGGATCCACATCTCACCTCCCAAGAACCATCTTGAAACCGTCTACAATTGCAGGTCAGATCACAGTATGCTACCCCATGACAAATCAACTAGGGTTTGACAAGAAGAAACCCTCAAACCTAGATTCACAAACCTAGATCCAAATCTCTCCTCGTCTCTGATACCACCTGACACAAAGGAGGATGGGGAGAGGGGCCAAAGGCATGCCCTAACTAGATCCACCTTGCAGAGATCACACATGAAAGAAACAACACAAAGTGAGAGAGAGAATGCAAAACACCTCATATATTATCTTCAATTTGATTCATACATGTCGGGTTGTAAGGCCTTCCTGGTTTAGGCCAAATATTACAATCAAGTACAGAAGTCCTCCAACATGCGAGGATCTGCAAATAATCTCTAATCTCCAGCGTCTATCTTCTAACTGAACTGACTCCATAAAACTCTAACCAAACAACTACATTAATACAAGAGGCTATCGAACAAGTCATCCTTCAGATCCACCATCAACAGACGGAATGACTAGATGTAGGTCCACATGTTTCCCAATGATAGATACCATCATTAAATCTATGACCATAATTAAATGCAAGAGTCAGGCTCAACAAAAATCCAAAATAATTAACTCGGTAAGCAAAGATAATCGGTCGCCAAACAAGCATCACCGAGCGCCAGAGAGATAACTGACCAACACCAATGAACAAAGGAAACTGATCAACACTGAACCAACTCGGTCAAAGAAGGAACTGAGAAACACAGGGAAACACAAACATGTTCTTGGTGATAGGATTGCCAAGGACTCGAGATGCTCCTGCATCAAAAACCCTACCTAACACTCTACCTAACCTCAAAAATGATTGGACACCCTTTCCAAGTGTTCTCTCTCTCCAACAAGAGGAAATTTCAAATTTAAAAGAGAGGAAAACACATCCCAAATTCGTCACTTTCTAAAAAGGCATTTTTAAAAGAGGCAAAAATGAGATATGATCGCCCTCTTGGTCAAAATTTGACCCCAACCCAAAGTGCACCTATGGGGTTACCTTATTTTAACCCTAACTAACCTATGGGGCTTCATTTAACCCTTCAAAAGTCCACTAAGAGTTGACCTACAAAAATTCAAAATGAGATTCCCTCTCAAGGCTCTACAACCAAGATACCTCACCTAGGGACATTACAAGGTGACACAAAGGTGAACAACTAACCAATAACAAATTACTTGGTCATGCCAACTCACATGTACAAGTTTCAATTGACACCACATAAAATCACATCACATTACTACACACATGGAATGCCAAGTGGACAAATGCATAAATAAAATAAGCACAACAATATTAATACATTCAAGCATTAGATTTACAACAATAGCACATAACAATGAGGTTATTTATCCCTTTGGAATTAACCTTGGCTTAACATGGTTTTCACATACATCCAGCTTTGGTTTCCCCTCATTTTAATTCCATGGTCAACTTCCTGCACACTAGATCAAAATATTAGTAGTTCAAGAAAGAAACCATAAAAAATGTAATATTAATGGTCACATAAAATATATCATATAATCCAATTGCATTTCCCAACATCATATGAAATTCACTTTACTCAAGAATGCATTTACTCAATATTTATAAAATTTCAACATCATGAAATTCCTAGAAACACATTTATCACAAATATCCTAAATCATTTACATGGTTCAAGACACAAAACATTTCAATTGATTATCATATCTACTTGATTCACATTTCTTGCATCAACATAAAATTTAAAGCATAATACTCAAAATTCTATAACTCGTCATTACCGTGGCAACAAGGCATGTAAATCAAAAAAGCATAAAATGTATGTCCTATATCATCATCCACATAATCTAAAATCATCAAATAATATCTAAGATATGAAATCTATGTCCAAAATAGTCTAGTATATCAAAATAATGTATCAACATGAAAATCATAAGTGAAAATGTCATTTATACAATGATAGTATGGGGTGAGGCCTCACATCCTCCCCCCCTAAGCATAAACTTCCTTCTGGATTTCATCAAAAATATGGGGATATTGTGATCTCATATGTGTTGTGTCTTCCCATGATGTTGTAACCTCATCATAGCAATCCCACTGAACCCTAACCTAGTCCATCTCTCAGCCTCAAAGGGTTATCATCTTGTGTGCCAAAATACAAATGGGATCCAGTGCTAGTTGTCGTATGAATCCACCTGTAAGGCATCCCAATCAATAATATGAGACTCGTCATAAATATATTTCCTCAATAAAAAAACATGAAAAACATTGTGGATGCGCGACAGGCTAGGTGGAAGAGCTAGACGATATGCAATGGGACCTATCCTCTCTAAGATCTCAAAAGGTCCAACAAAATGGGGTGCGAGCTTAAAACCCTTTCCAAATCAGATTGGGCTCTTATGCAGTCACCCTCTCAAGAAGACTCTATCGCCAACCATGTACAGATGATCATACCTCTTTTCATCTACATATTTCTTCTATCTATCCCTGGCCTCTCTAAGATGCTTCCTGATTGGGTCTACATGTTGCTCCATCTCTCTGACCAACTGTAGTCCAATAGCAACTCTATTCTCAATCTTATCCCAACTCAAAGGCATCTTGCAGGGTCTACCATACAAAGCATGATAAGGTGGCATACCCAAAGATGAGTGATACCCATTATTATAGGCAAACTCCACTAAATGCAAGTACTCCTCCCACCTAACCTAATGGTCCATCACATACATGTGAAGAATGTCCTCCAACACCTGGTTGACCCTCTCAGTCTGATCATCTGTCTCAAGATGATAAGCTGTATTGAAATTGAGCCTAGTGCCCAATGTTGTCTACAACTCTCTCCAAAAGGATGAAGTAAAGAGAATATATATCTAATGTAATCTTATGAGGAATGCCATGAAGTCTGACAATATCCCACAACAATATATGAGCCATTGTAGGTGCTATGAAAGTAGTATGAATGGGTGAAAATTGGGCCATTTTAGTCAACTTGTCCACCGTCACCATAATATCATCGTGGCAGTGAGATGACATGGGAATACCAACAATAAATTCCATGGATATAATGTCCCATTTCCACTCGGGTACCTCATGTGGAGGAAGAAACCCACCTGGATGGTGATGCTCTGCCTTAACTCTCTAACACTCCAGGCATCTAGCCACAATCTCAACAATATGCAACCTCATACCTAGCCAATGAAAAAGTTACCTCAAATCTGCATGTAACTTCTTAACTCTCAGATGCATTGCATAGGGTGCTCTATGAGCCTCAAGAATGATGAAATCTCACAATCCATTAGAAGAAGGTACATAAATGTGTCCCCTATGGCATAGAAGACCATCAGAATCAAGAGTATAATCTGAGAATTTTTTCTCAAGGGGTCTCTGAGACTAGACCAACTGACATACCTCTGAATAAAATTCATCCCCTTACAAGTGTTGTAATATGCGCCCTGTCAAGTCTATGCTAGAGGTCATAGTTGATGGCTCATGTCATCTCCAGCTCAAAGCATCTACAACAATTTTTTCCTTTCCCTTGATGTAATGAACATCAAATTCATACTCGCAAAGAAACTCCATCCACCTCCTTTGTCGAGCATTAAGGTTCGGCTAAGTAAATATATATTGCAAGATTGGATGGTCTGAATGAAGCTCGAAATGATGTCCCAAAATGAAATTTTTCCATCTCACCAAAGCATGCACCACTTCTGTAATCTCAAGGTCATGGGTAGGGTAGTTAAGCTTGTGAGTCTTGAGTTTCCTAGACTCATAAGAAATAGCTCAACCACCAAGCATAAGAACTGCTCTAATTCCATCTAAAGATGCATCAGTGCATACCAAAAAGTCTTCTGAAGGATCCGGCACTGTGAGGATAGGTGCGCTATTGAGTGCTCTCATGAGCTCCTAAAAAGATCTCTCGCACCTCTCTGTCCATTCAAACTTCTTTCCCTTTCTCTAAGGGATGTGATAGGATGTGCCACTCTGGAAACACCCTCAACAAACCACCTTTAATAGCCTACTAGACCCATGAAATTCCTAGCCTTGATCACAGTAGTAGGTGTTCGCCAATCCATAATGGCTTTAATCTTTGATGGGTCAACTATGATCCCATCCCTTCATATCAAATGTCTGAGATAATGGACCTATGACCTAAAGAAGGCACACTTCAACAAGATTTTGAACAATTGATTATCCCTCAAGCACTACAAAACCTACCTTAGGTGCTCCTCATGCTCTTGCTCATCTCGTGAATAGATCAAAATGTCATATAGGAACACCACCACAAATCTATCCAAGAAGGTATGGAATACTCCATTCATGAGGATCATGAATACAGTTGGAGCATTCGTGAGTCTAAAAGTAACCATGGTAAACTCATAGTGGTCATACCTCGTATAGAAAGAAATCTTGTGGATGTCACTCTCCATAAACCTCAACTGATGGTACCTTGATTTTAGATCAATCTTTGAAAATACTCAGGCACCCTAAAGCTGATTAAACAAGTCATCAATCTTAGGAAGCGGATACTGATTCTTAATGGTCACTTTGTTTAACTGGTGGTAATACATGCACAACCTAAGAGATATGTCCTTCTTAATGAAAATGACAAATGCACCCCATGGTGACACACTAGGGTGATTATGCCCTTTCTCCAAGAGCTCCTCCAACTAAATCTTGAGCTCATGGGTGGTCATCCTATAAGGTGCTCAAGATACTAGCTCAGTTCTTGGCACAAGGTCAATGTGAAAATCAGCTGCTCTAGGTGGCGGCATACCAGGTAGCTCTGAAGGAAAAATGTTTGCAAACTGATATAAAATAGGATGGTCATCGAGGGAAGGCTCCTTCTCCACCTCCTACTCTGTCACTGATGGTGATAGCGTACAACTAGAACCCTTTTCGCATGCACCTCTTAAGCTGCATACAGGAAATCACATGAAGCGATATGGCCCTCTAAACTCCTAAAATCACTAAGGAAACACCAAAATCATCCACACACTCTACTCTCTTATGTCTACAATCCATCTTAGCATTGTGGGCATAAAGGCAATCCATGACAAGAAATGCATCATAAGATCCAAGAGGTGTGATACAGAGATCAATTGTTGTGGTCATGTCTCCTATCTACATCTGGCATCCTCTAACCAAGGAACTAATCGGCACTCTAGCACCCTAGGCTAACTCAACCTCCCAACTAGCATCTTGTCTAGCTGCCACTAGCCCGCAACACTATTATAAAAGGAGTAATGAAAGAATTAGTAACTCCTGAATCAAAGAGAATATAAATGCTACTACCTCCAATCCTACCTGTAGCCTCAATAACTGTGGCCTGGTGCTCATCCTGGCAGTTATCAACCGCTGAAAAAACTTTGTGAGATCTCTCCATGTCTCCCACTATAGGCTCTAAAGTGGTCGCCCTCTAACTACCAGTTGACTGACATGTCTGACAATCACTAGCAATGTGTCCCATGGAACCACATGTGTAACATGGACCTCATGTCTGAATCTAAATCCCTTGTGGTCTAGACTGTTGTTTTCCCCCAATCATACTAGATCCATTGAAACTACCCCTAGAGGATTGTTGAGTCCTAGTTGGAGGTGTAAACTGAGTTTTTGATCTTTGATATTGTCTAGGGTCCTATAACTGCCATTGCTTGGGCTTGGAGCCCTACAGACCCTGAGGTGGTCTTTGTCTCTAACTCTATTGTGTTTTTTGTTGCAGCTGAAGGACTCTAAAGGATCCTGATGAATGCCTCTAATTCCCCTTCCAATGAAATCTCTAAAATCCAGAAGACTGAGGTGTCGGATTACGGTTCTAAGACTTATCCCCTGCATCATGAGATCTATTATGCATCTCCTCAGCTATCATGGCCCTCTCAATAGTGTATTGTAGATCTCGTAGAGGTACAATGTGTACTCTATTTGAAATGGCATCATTCAACCCTTAGTAAAGTAGTTGACTTGCATTTTATCATCCTTCATGTAATCAACATATGGAAGGCGCTTGAGAAACTTTCTCTCATATTGAGCTATTGTGAGTCCCCTCTGTTGATGGTCATGGAACTCATCAATCTAGTGTTTTCTGAAATGCTCTGACAAATATCTAGTTCTGAATCTATCTAAAATGTCTCCCATGAGAGGGTATCAATGACCAAGTGATTCTTATACTCCTCTTGCCTCCACCATGTAGAAGCGGCCCCTCTCAACATGTGCACAACAAAATGTTCCTTTAGGTTGCTCTCATAAGGACGCAACCCAAAGAAATGCTCTAGGCTCAAGAGCCATGCTTCAACTTCAATCCCATCTGTAGATCCTATGAATGGTCATGGTTGTAGGCGAAGAAGCTCCCTAATCTGATCCCCTGCATCACGAGGTTCTCTCTGCACGACCTCTGGTGGTGGCTCTAGCATATGAATCGACTCACCCTCATGATCTGTCTCACCCTCAACATGTCTAGGAGGGCTCCTAATCCGCTCTCGGGTCTCTACCTGCTGGCCCCCTGGAGGTAATCTATCCATAATTATTCTAGCAATATTTTAGAGTGCATTCAGAATGTCCTCATTGGGGTTCGGTGGATGCTCTGGAGGAGGTCTCTACTCCCCACCTACACCCTTTGTTATCTGTTCAACATCCTCTACTGTCACACGGGCATCCCTGGCACCTTGCCCATGTCGGCGAGCATTACGCGTGACTAGTGGCATCCTACACAAGATTTTAAATAGGTAATGAGTTGATATGCAATGGGTTTAGGCTCCTAAAGCTAAAATTGTGTTCTGATGCCAAAATGTCATGCCCAAAAATTAGGGCAAAAACACACCAACATTTTTTTTAAAGCACAAAAGTCAACTAAGGTTAACAATCTAAGAAGAGCTAACATGAATGTCACATTAAATAATGCAAGTTTACTCTCAAGAGGTATCATGACAAATGTTGGCTTGTCAACATCCCTTGATTGACAACTGCCTTAGTTAACTAGAGTACTTAACTAGGTCTCCAAAATAACCTAACGAGGGTTATGTTAAATTTGTTAAATAAAATAAGTGTTAAGAATGTAAATTTATTTAGCTTATTAACTTAAGCTCAAATTTTGGGTTATCTTACCCAAAAGGGTTTAATTATTTAATTAATTAAACTTAAAGTGATTAAAACCATAAAGGTTCATAAACAAATGCTAGGTTGCAAGATTAAGGTACGTTTCGCAAGGGTACATTAAAAATAATAAATAAGGTCATAAATAACCCTAATCGATAAGCTTCAATACATATTTTAAATCCACTTTAATAATAAGGTTCTAATAATTTTAATTAAAATAATTGACTTTATTGAAACATAAATTTCCTTAGTTAATTTTAATTAATTAATTAAAAGATTAATATTATGACTATAAAGAATTAATTATAACATATTAATTCTAGCTAAGGGAAAAAAGCGGAAACATAAGTCTCAATCTAAGGCAAATAAATTTATGCCTCTAGAATATTTCAAACATTAAAATAATACTTAAATTTTTTATTAAATAAATCCATAAATATTAAACATTATTAAAATTTCTCACTTAGGCTAGCCATTAAATTTTATTTCATAATGTTCAAATTTCTAGATTCGCCTTAAAAGTATAAAAATTCAAATTTAATAATTTCGTTCACATTTAAAATAAAACACATTAGCCAAACAATATAATTAAATCCTCACAATTTAAAATAAATAACAAGATTCCAGGAATCAATGTGACAAAATAATAAATAATATATTCAATTAAAAAGGCAACCCACAAAAGTCAACACAACAATTAATTAATAATAAATTCAAATTCAAATTTTCAACAACTCTTAAAAATTCAAATTAAAATATCAAAGACCAAAAAGCCAGCCCTAACCCTAATTCAAAATTAGGGTTGGGCTGAATGATAAAACCATATTCAAACCCTAATTCCTCATTTGTGTGTGTGCATGTCTGCCATGGAGAAATGATAAAGGAAAAAAAGGTATACACATGAGTATATACACACCAAGGATGTGTATATACACACATATATACTACTGTATATATGAATAAAAATATTGTAAAAAAAGATATAAAAAGATTAAATCTTCAAGGAGGGTTTTCAAATCTCTTTAAAATGTCTCCTATGAGAGGGTATCAATGACCAAGTGATTCTTATACTCCTCTTGCCTCCACCATGTAGAAGCAGCCCCTCTCAACATGTGCACAGCAAAATGTTCCTTTAGGTTGCTCTCATAAGGACGCAACCCAAAGAAATGCTTTAGGCTCAAGAGCCATGCTTCAGCTTCAATCCCATCTGTAGATCCTATGAATGGTCGTGGTTGTAGGCGAAGAAGCTCCCTAATCTGATCCCCTGCATCACGGGGTGCTCTCTGCACGACCTCTGGTGGTGGCTCTAGCATATGAATCGACTCACCCTCATGATCTATCTGACCCTCAACATGTCTAGGAGGGCTCCTAATCCGCTCTCGAGTCTCTACCTGCTGACCCCCTGGAGGTAATCTATCCATAATTATTCTAGCAATATTTTGGAGTGCATTCAGAATATCCTCGTTGGGGTTCGGTGGATGCTCTGGAGGAGGTCTCTACTCCCCACCTACACCCTTTGTTATCTGCTCAACATCCTCTACTGTCGCACGGGCATCCCTGGCACCTTGCCCATGTCGGCGAGCATTACGCGTGACTAGTGGCATCCTACACAAGATTTTAAATAGGTAATGAGTTGATATGCAATGGGTTTAGGCTCCTAAAGCTAAAATTGTGTTCTGATGCCAAAATGTCATGCCCAAAAATTAGGGCAAAAACACACCAACAATTTTTTTTAAAGCACAAAAGTCAACTAAGGTTAACAATCTAAGAAGAGCTAACATGAATGTCACATTAAATAATGCAAGTTTACTCTCAAGAGGTATCATGACAAATGTTGGCTTGTCAACGTCCCTTGATTGACAACTACCTTAGTTAACTAGAGTACTTAACTAGGTCTCCAAAATAACCTAACGAGGGTTATGTTAAATTTGTTAAATAAAATAAGTGTTAATAGTGTAAATTTATTTAGCTTATTAACTTAAGCTCAAATATTGGGTTATCTTACCCAAAAGGGTTTAATTATTTAATTAATTAAACTTAAAGTGATTAAAACCATAAAGGTTCATAAACAAGTGCTAGGTTGCAAGATTAAGGTACGTTTCGCAAGGGTACATTAAAAATAATAAATAAGGTCATAAATAACCCTAATCGATAAGCTTCGATACATATTTTAAATCCACTTTAATAATAAGGTTCTAATAATTTTAATTAAAATAATTGACTTTATTAAAACATAAATTCCCTTAGTTAATTTTAATTAATTAATTAAAAGATTAATATTATGACTATAAAGAATTAATTATAACATATTAATTCTAGCTAAGGGAAAAAAGCGGAAACATAAGTCTCAATCTAAGGCAAATAAATTTATGCCTCTAGAATATTTCAAACATTAAAATAATACTTAAATTTTTTATTAAATAAATCCATAAATATTAAACATTATTAAAATTTCTCACTTAGGCTAGCCATTAAATTTTATTTTATAATGTTCAAATTTCTAGATTCGCCTTAAAAGTATAAAAATTCAAATTTAATGATTTCGTTCACATTTAAAATAAAACACATTAGCCAAACAATATAATTAAATCCTCACAATTTAAAATAAATAACAAGATTCCAGGAATCAATGTGACAAAATAATAAATAATATATTCAATTAAAAAGGCAACCCACAAAAGTCAACACAACAATTAATTAATAATAAATTCAAATTCAAATTTTCAACAACTCTTAAAAATTCAAATTAAAATACCAAAGACCAAAAAGCCAGCCCTAACCCTAATTCAAAATTAGGGTTGGGTTGAATGATAAAACCATATTCAAACCCTAATTCCTTATTTGTGTGTGCGTGCATGTCTGCCATGGAGAAATGATAAAGGAAAAAAAGGTATACACATGAGTATATACACACCAAGGATGTGTATATACACACATATATACTACTGTATATATGAATAAAAATGTTGTAAAAAAAGATATAAAAAGATTAAATCTTCAAGGAGGGTTTTCAAATACCCCCCCCCCCACTTCTCTGAAATTTACAACATGCTACTACTAAATGTTTAATGTTTCCTTTAGTTTAAGAAATCTAAATGCTTGTTAAGAATTTTTTATTATTATTTTTGTGTTAAAACATTAACATTTTTATTTTTTGAAATTTATATTTTTTATATATTACCCTGTAGGGTTTGGTGTTGGCGGCCCATGGCCAACCACAACCCCTGGGACTGCGGTGGCTATGGCCACCCACAGCCCCAAGGGACTGCAGTGGCAAGGCCTCCCATAGCCCCAAAGGGATTGCAATGGTTGAGCCACTCACGGCCCTCCCAGGGGTTGCGACAGACCACAACATTTTTTTATTAAATTTTATTTTATTATATATTTTTTAAAGGTTAGTTTATTTTATAATATATATATAGCTTTATACAAAGCATAAGCTTAATAGATTTAGATGTATACATTTGATAGGGTGGTATATTCACATATATATATATATATATATATATATATATATATACACATGGGTATATATACATTTAAACATCATGACTTAAACCAATTTTTAAAAAAAAACTTAGTTTGCAACAAGAGTATAAGCAATTGCAAGAAATCAATAGGTATATTGTTGATGTTTGTAGCATCGGTCAGATAAATAATACTGATTATATGATTATTATGAGAAATGATTTATTATATATATATAATAATTGATATATATATATATATATATATATATATATATATATATATATATATTATAATTACTCTCATAATAACTAAATAGTTAAATTGATAAAATAAATTAACGAATAGACATGTCCCATGAAGGGACATGTCTCTTCTTGTCCTTGTCATGTATAAATACAAAGAGATCGATGCATTTGGAAAACACATACAACATAGCAGTGCTATTACATTTGTAGCGATCCTAAACTTAACATGGTATCAGAGCCAGACTGCAAATGTGAGAAAGAAATGATATGGAGGAGAATTCATACTGAGAGAGGGATCTTTGTTTCATGAACGAGATAATTAGTTATCAGAGGATGTATGTGTCGTAAGCCATATTCATAGCTTCGGATGGTCAGATATTTTATATTGAGGTCATTGTTTTGATATACATCATATCCATATTTGGCTCGAGACACAGACGGTCTTGTTACAATCGTAGTAAGTTCAAGACAGATCTCCAAACTCAAATCTTTTATACACGGCTCCATTATGATGCACATATGTGTTCCAGGCCAACTACCACTATCGATACCATTTCCTCAATCACGCACCACGCAAGAACCAACGCATAGCTAATGGGTGTCTGAATAGCGTTCGCAGAGGGCACAGAGAAAATTGCTTGTACCAAGCAACCTAAGAGCTAGATGGGGGCTCACCTAGAGATCATCTTCCATGTCACTGCGACGACGCATTAGAACAACTACCGCTATCGAATGATAATGTGTATGCTCTCACATGACACGACCTTTGTTTATTTCCATATAGAGGTTGATTCAGTAAACTGTAAGCTCTATGGCATGTACTAAACAAGCATGGAGATAGGAGTACAAATGATGCAGTGATAAAGCTTAATTTAAAATGACAGAGATATAAACTTTGAAGACCACTGATATGAAGATGTGTTGGAAGACAAAAAAATAATCAATTATAATAGAATTGATATTATGAGAAGGCAATGACAAGAATGTGATAGTCGACTCCTATGTTAACAGGGAGGATGATTATGTGGAAATGTTATATTACAACTAACAAGTCAAGCATGGAGAGTGGGCTTGAATTCAAAGCAAAGTGTTTGCTCTTACCAAAGACTTGTGTGTTTCTCATGACTCAAGAGTTAGAGAACTTATAAGCACACTATATGCTATAATGTTCAAAGTATACAGAAATGAAGGTTATTGTTTGAAGGGTGTGCATCTATGTTGAAGAATATTCTTTAACTACATGAGATCAGTATTTTCTTTTGATCAATTTCTAAGTATTGTATTTCTAATCTCTTATATGTATTTCTATATGTACTATAATAGATATTTGCCTTGACATTTACCGAGGATGCTCTTGCAGGAAAGGAAGATTGATATCAAATTCAGAGGGAGTCTGACTCTTCTAAGGTAACTTTAGATGAGGAGCTCAGAAGATTGAAATCAGAGGGAGTCTAACAAGGTTGTCTTAAGAAATCTTGGATGAAAAAGATCATCGGATTGATATCTTCTCAATGAGTTCTTCTTTATAAGAGAAGTTCGAGATAAAATCCCTTGTTTCCACCCTCTGCGCTGAGGCATGGTGGATGTCATGTTTTAATGGGCCTACCCCCTGTGTAAATCATAAGGTAGTGACGACTTCCAAATTATTATCACTTGTATTTGCAGAAGTTATTAGAAGGTGATGATCTTACAATAACTTAAATCATGATATACATTATTTATAATGTTGAAACAGATCATGATGGAAATCAACAACTAAGTGTTAAATGTCATTAAATTGATGGTCTATGAGTTGTTTGTATAGATATATCTTGTAAATCAACAACTAAGTGTTAGATGTCATTAAATTGACAGTCTATGAGTTGTTTGTACAGATATATGATAGGTATTTGGTGAATATCATGTGTTGATATTCTACAAGACAATACCTTATTGAGTACTTGGTGAATATCATATGTTGATGTTCTGATAGGCCAATACTTAGAGTATTTAGTGAATGTCATGTGTTGACATTCTGATAGACCAATACTCAAGATCTTGTGGATAGAATTGCCGATAGAGGCAATCCACCTAAGAACTTGTGGATAGAATCGCCTATGGAGGCAATCCACCTGAGAAATTGTGGATAGAATCACCGATGGAGGCAATCCACATATTGAGACTATGTTTCTATTAATTACATCTTGAGGATGATGCCTTTATTGCTTACATCATATGATTGATGTTGTCAAGTGTCTTAAGTGTTGACATTGGATTGATTTATCCTCCCTAGCTAAGAGGGAGTGCTGATGTTTGTAGCATCAGTTAGATAAATAATAATGACTATATGATTATTATGAGAAATGATTTATTATATATATACATATATATCAATATATAAAATAATTGATATTACTATATACATTGATATATATATATATATATAAATATATATATATATATGTGTGTGTGTGTGTGTGTGTGTGTGTGTAAAGTTAGATTATAATTACTCTCATAATAACTAAATAGTTAAATTGATAAAATAAATTAATGAATAGACATGTCCCATGAAGGGACATGTCTCTTCTTGTCCTTGTCATGTATAAATACAAAGAGATTGATGCATTTGGAAAACACATACAACATAGCAATGCTATTACATTTGCAGCGATCCTAAACTTAACATATATATACACAAATATATATCTTATTATATATGTGTGTGTGTGTGTGTGTGTATACATACATACATATATATACATATGTGTGTGTGTGTGTATATGTACATATATATATATATATATATATATATATATATATACATATATATGTATATATACATATATATGTATATATACATATATATGTATATATACATATATATGTATATATACATATATATGTATATATACATATATATGTATATATACATATATATGTATATATACATATATATGTATATATACATATATATGTATATATACATATATATGTATATATACATATATATGTATATATACATATATATGTATATATACATATATATGTATATATACATATATATGTATATATACATATATATGTATATATACATATATGTGTGTGTGTGTGTGTGTGTTCTTATATACATGGCACAAACAACATACACTTTTACATGAACTATAAAAGAAATGTAAAATTGCTATTCTTTTTTTGAAATACAAGGAAGCATAAATACTAACTATAGGTTTATTTTTTTGAAATGAAATTTTTAACAAGTAAGAATGAATCTAATCTATCTTTTGCAAGGGAAATTAAGAAAATTAGCAACATTACTTTACTTCTATGAAAATAATAAAATTATTTTCCTTTTAGTAACTATACTTTGCAACTTGCCTTTCTATTTAGTCTTAAAACATGCAAATCTTTCTCTCATTTTTTGTTTAAGACAATCACACAAGAGAACAAGGGAGGGTCAAAATTGTGACAAGAAGAAATTCTCTTATCTTTCCTTATTCTTTAGAACATGAAATACAAAGAAGAATGTTATCTTTCTTTTACATTTCCTTTCAAAAACATGAAAATACAACAAAGGCAAATTTCATAGCCTTATTTTTCTCTCATTACATTTTCAAGGCATCATACCATAATAACAATAAAAATCCGCAACTTGGCTTCTAGAAACATGACAATCCTTCCCTATTCTCTTCATGAAAACAAGCTTTTGACCATGGAAGCTCACCTCCAAACCTAGGCCATATCATGGCCACTTCCGAGCTTGGGGAAACAAAGATGGATGGGGATACAATCACACATAACACACACTAAACCACCTGTTGGAAACAATTGTCTGAAGGAAATTGCTACTCAATTATGTATTGTCTTTGATGTCACACAATGTCATAGTCCGCAGCAATCAGTTTCTACCGAGCTCTGTCGGTCTGCCAGACAGGAATATTAGTGCTTACCGAGTCCACTCGGTTATCGAAGAAAAGCAGTGTCTACCGAGTTCACTCGGTTGCCGAAGAAAGATAGTGTTTACCGAGTTCAGTCGGTCATCGAAGAAAAGATAGTGTTTACCGAGTTCAGTCGGTCATCGAAGAAAAGATAGTGTTTACCGAGTTCAGTCGGTTATCGAAGGTAAAGGATTGTCGGTGTTTACCGAGTTCCCTTGGTCTCCGAAAGATTATAGAAAGTTATGGTCACCGAGCACTGTCGGCCCTTGAAGGATTTTTGCAAATAGAGTTTGCTTAATTCAGTCGACTGTTATACTAAATAATGTCGATTTGACTAATCCAAAATCATATAAATAAAAGGTCAAATGTGAAAAATAAAGATAACACAGCAGAAGATTTACAGAAGAAAAGAAGGAAAGGTATATGCGAATTTGTGAAGGATGTTCAGATATCCTTGAGGAGCAGCAGAGATTTATTCGATCAGAAAGGATCAGACTTATGCAGAACAGAGATCTGTAATCAGCAAGACAGTTGCATTATTATACAGGTCACTCTTTCATTGTTACCTTCTTATCATTGTAACAGTGAATTCTAAATCTCTTAACCGAGTTGGTTTAACAGCCATAATGTAAATCCTCTAACAAGGTGACAATTCCATTGAATTGTTTTCAAGACCTCTTACCAGGCCACTCCTAGCAGGGTGTTTTAAATCCTCTAACAAGGTCACACCTAACAGTGTGTTTTGTAACCTTTTACCGGGTTGGCTTCTAACCGGGCATCACTTCAAAAAAGTGAAAATCAGTATCTAGATACATTGGTGGTTTTTCCCATATTGGGTTTCCACGTTAAATCTTGTGTCTCTTGTGTTCTTAATTGCTTCCTCAATCATATACATGTGCTGATGAATACCTAAAGATAATATTGCTAATACTTTCTGCATCTTCAAGTTTACTGTAATCTATTTACCGAGTGCTAAAACAGATAACATTGTTAAGATATCCTAAGGGATCTGCAAAGAATTAATTGTGAAGTGTTTTTATGGTTGACTGATTCACCCCCCCCCTCTCAGTCACTTCATCCATATTCCATCAATTGGTATCAGAGCTTTTGGTGCTTGCAGGAAGGGTTTCAAAGACCTAAGCTAAAGATCAGGATGTCTTACAAGAGGGAAATTCCAAAGCTTAACAGAGATAACTTTTCAGCATGGCAAGGTCTCATGCGACTTCATCTGGCTTCCATTGGTGATTCAGGATGCAAATACATTGATGAAGAGTACACAATTCCTAATGGCGCATTAACTGTTGAAGACATTGCAGATAAAAAGACTCACAACACCATGATGATAGACATTGCATCTGCTCTCAGCTATGAAGAATTTGATGATATTAAAGACTGCACTACTGCATATGAAATGTGGGTGGCACTGAAAAAAATATATGGTGGTGATGCAAATGTGAAAAGAGCCAAAGCAGAAAGCCTAAGAGGACAGTTTGACAAGATGAATATGAAGGAAGATGAAAACATTGCAAAATATGTTGAAAGAATCAAAGCAAGTGTAAGTGCAATTAGAGCTTCTGGAGGAACAATCTCAGATGAGACTGTTATAAGTAAGGTACTCAGAACACTACTCCCTATCTATGCAATAAGAGTATCAGCTATTCAAGAAAGAAGATGTGAAGCAAACCACAATATAACTTTGGATGCTTTAGTTGGAAGATTGACAGCTTTTGAATTAGACAACTATGATAACTATGTTCCTAGTTCCAAAAATATTGAATCAGCATTTGAGGCCAAGGTGTCACTAAAGAAGAACAAGAAAATTAAAGAAGTTCAGTCAGAAAGTGAAGAAGAATCAGAAGAAAGTTCTGATAGTGATCTTGAAATTGTAGAAGCATTACTTGCAAAGAAGTACTCTAGAGGGAAAGGTAAGTATAAAGGTAAAACTCCTTTAATCTGTTTTTCATGTGAAGAAATTGGACATATTGCAGCTAGGTGCCCAAACAAGCAAGTCAAAGAAGAAAAGAGAAGTCACAAGTACTATGGCAAAAAGAATTTCAAATCATACAAGGATAAAGGTAAGAAATCATGTTTTATGGCTAAAGATTCTGATGATAGTGAAGAAGAAATTGTCTTTATTGCTATAAAAGATGAATCTGATGATGATGAAGATAAGATGGCACTTATTTCTCATATAAGAAAAGATGATATATGGATAATAGACAGCGGATGTTCACACCACATGACTGGTGACAAGACAAAATTTGAATATCTAGAAGACTGTGACAATGGTAATGTAAGATTTGGAAACAATGAACCTTGTTGTATAAAAGGAAAAGGAAGAATCTCATTAACCAAAGAACTCATATGTGATAATGCTTATTGGGTTGAAGGACTAAAACATAATCTTCTAAGTGTAGCACAGCTAATCAACACTGGTTTCAAGGTTGAATTCATGAATGGTCAAGCAAGACTGCTGGATGGAAAAGGAAAACTCATTGGATCAGGCGAACAAACAAAAGGTAACTTATTTTATCTTGATCTCAATGAATATTCATGCTTTATTGCTCAAATAGAAGAAAGTTGGCTATGGCACAAAAGGTTATGTCATGTGAATTTTGATAACATGATAAAAATAAGCAAATTCAAGAAGGTTAGAGGCATTCCTACTTTGAAGAAACCTGACACTGGTCTATGTAAGAATTGTCAGATTGGCAAAATGAGTAAAACTAGTTTCAAGAGTAAGAACTATCAGTCTAAAGAAATTTTGGAAATTGTGCATACTGATTTATGTGGACCTATTGGAATACAAAGCTATACTGGAGATAAATTCTTTATTCTTTTCGTTGATGATTATTCTAGAATGATGACTGTTATGTATTTAAGAGAAAAATCAGAGGCATTTGAAAAGTTCAAATGGTACTTAGCAAGAGTAGAAAAAGAAACAGGGAAAAGATTGAAATGCTTAAGATCAGACAGAGGTGGTGAATTCATCTCCCATGATTTTAACAACTTCTGCATTGAAAGAGGAATCAAAAGACAGGTATCAGCTCCTAGAACTCCTGAGCAAAATGGAATAGCAGAAAGAAGAAACAGATCTATTATGGATTGTGCAAGGACTCTAATGATAGAAAAGAACATTGCTATAAAGTACTGGAAGGAAGCTATCAGCACTGCAGTTCATACCTTGAACCGAGTACAACTGAAGAAAGACACATTCAAAACTCCTTATGAATTATGGTATGGCTATAAACCTAATGTAAGTTACATGAAAATATTTGGTAGCAAGTGTTATATCTTAAAAGAATCCAGAAGAAATAAATTTGATGTGAAAAGTGATGAAGGAATATTCCTAGGATATTCTAGCAAAAGCAAGGCATACAAATGTCTGAACTTATCTACTCACAAAGTCATAGAAAGTATACATGTAAAATTTGATGAGTTTGCAGAAAAGACTGAGGAAGAAGTTCAAACCGAGTCACAGGAAGAAGTTCAAACCGAGTCACAGGAAGAAATTCAGACCGAGTCTCAGCCTGAAGTTGCCGAGCAAATATCTACCGAGCCCGAGCAACCTGAAGAAGAGATCCTAGAAGACAACAGCATGAATCATTCAAAAGGCAAGGAACCTATACTAGCCAAATATGTCAGAAGACATCATACACCAGATCAAATCATTGGAAACAAATCAGATGGTACTATGACAAGAAGCAAGCTAAAAGGTACATGTCTACTTACTAATTTTGAACCTAGAAATATCAAAGATGCATTGGAAAATGAAAGTTGGATTGAAGCAATGAATGAAGAATTAGAACAAATACAAAAGAACAAAACTTGGACTCTTGTACCTAGACCTAAAGATAAGAATGTAATTGGAACAAAATGGGTATTCAGAAATAAACTGAATGAAGATGGTCAAGTATCTAGAAACAAAGCTAGACTGGTATGTAAAGGTTATTCTCAAGAAGAAGGTATAGATTATGGAGAAACTTTTGCTCCTGTTGCAAGATTAGAAGGTGTAAGAACTCTACTTGCTTATGCAGCACACAAAGGATTTAAGGTATATCAGATTGATATAAAATCTGCATTTCTCAATGGAATTCTTGATGAAGAAGTCTACATTGAACAACCTGAAGGTTTTGTTGATCCAGATAAAAGGGACATGGTCTGCAGGTTACACAAAGCATTGTATGGTTTAAAACAAGCTCCTAGAGCGTGGTATGAAAGACTTCATAACTATTTGATCCAGATTAATTTCAAAAGAGCTAATGATAACAGCAATCTGTATATCAAAGAAGGACCGGATGACAAAATTGTATTGGCAGAAATATTTGTGGATGATACTATATTTACAGGGAATGAGGATCAGTGCAAAGAATTTTCAGAGCAAATGAACAGAGAATTTGAAATGTCTATGTTTGGTTTAATAAAATTCTTTGTTGGTCTTCAAATTCAGCAAAGCAAGAATGGTATATACATTACTCAATCCAAATACATTAAGGAGATACTTAAGAAGTTTGGTATGGAAGATTCAAAACCAGTTGGTACACCCATATGTACTGGACTAAAACTTACCAAAAATGATGATTCAAAAGAAGTTGATCAGACCCTATACCGATCTATGATTGGAAAATTGCAGTATGTAGTACATACAAGACCTGATATTGCCTTAGCAGTCGGTATAGTAGCTAGATTCTCAGCAAAACCTAAGGAAAATCACATGATGGCAATCAAAAGAATCTTAAGATACTTAAGAGGAACTGAAGAGTATGGTTTGTGGTATAAATTTGGAGGCAATCTAGACTTGAAACTATTTACTGATGCTGATTGGGCAGGAAACATAGATGACAGAAAAAGCACAAGTGGTGGAGCATTTTTTCTTGGAAAAAGACTGGTATCCTGGACTAGTAAAAAGCAGAATTGTACATCTCAATCCACAGCCGAAGCAGAATATGTTGCTGCTGCAGTAAACTGTTCAAATATTGTTTGGTTTAAACAGCTATTAGAAGGTATGAAGGTTGAAATCAAAGAACCAGTTGTTATATTTTGTGACAATACCAGTGCAATAAACATTTCTAAGAATCCAGTGATGCATTCCAAAACCAAGCACATTGCTATTAAATATCACTTTGTCAGAGAATTGGTGCAGGACAAGGAAATCAGATTAGAATATATTCATACAAAAGAACAGATTGCAGACATTTTTACCAAACCATTACCTAAGGATGCATTTGTGTATCTAAGAGGTAAGTTAGGGGTCATTCCCCTATCCGAGGCTCACTAAATACAGTTTTAGTGATGCATCAACCTGAACATGATTGAAAATCAACCTGTTGATGCAGCATATTCAATGAATCATTGCATATGAATCAGTACTTGAGGTACATTAATTTTCACCGATAATATGTGAATTGTCTTTGGCATGTGTTGTCAAAGAGGGAGTGTTTGCTATGTCTTTGCTATTACTTCAAGAAATTTTCAATAGTCAGAAGGAAGAATTTTCAGGATACAGGAAGTTTGTTGACAGAGGGAGATTTGAAGATTTGAATCCAAACCGAGCTAACTCTTTCAAATTTCTTATGCTATGACATATTGTGTTGCCATCAATGCCAAAGAGGGAGATTGTTGGAAACAATTGTCTGAAGGAAATTGCTACTCAATTATGTATTGTCTTTGATGTCACACAATGTCATAGTCCGCAGCAATCGGTTTCTACCGAGCTTTGTCAGTCTGCCAGACAGGAATATTAGTGCTTACCGAGTCCACTCGGTTATCAAAGAAAAGCAGTGTCTACCGAGTTCACTCGGTTGCCGAAGAAAGATAGTGTTTACCGAGTTCAGTCGGTCATCGAAGAAAAGATAGTGTTTACCGAGTTCAGTCGGTCATCGAAGAAAAGATAGTGTTTACCGAGTTCAGTCGGTTATCGAAGGTAAAGGATTGTCGGTGTTTACCGAGTTCCCTCGGTCTCCGAAAGATTATAGAAAGTTATGGTCACCGAGCACTGTCGGCCCTTGAAGGATTTTTGCAAATAGAGTTTGCTTAATTCAGCCGACTGTTATACTAAATAATGTCAATTTGACTAATCCAAAATCATATAAATAAAAGGTCAAATGTGAAAAATAAAGATAACATAGCAGAAGATTTACAGAAGAAAAGAAGGAAAGGTATATGCGAATTTGTGAAGGATGTTCAGATATCCTTGAGGAGCAGCAGAGATTTATTCGATCAGAAAGGATCAGACTTATGCAGAACAGAGATCTGTAATCAGTAAGATAGTTGCATTATTATACAGGTCACTCTTTCATTGTTACCTTCTTATCATTGTAACAGTGAATTCTAAATCTCTTAACCGAGTTGGTTTAACAGCCATAATGTAAATCCTCTAACAAGGTGACAATTCCATTGAATTGTTTTCAAGACCTCTTACCAGGCCACTCCTAGCAGGGTGTTTTAAATCCTCTAACAAGGTCACACCTAACAGTGTGTTTTGTAACCTTTTACCGGGTTGGCTTCTAACCGGGCATCACTTCAGAAAAGTGAAAATCAGTATCTAGATACATTGGTGGTTTTTCCCATATTGGGTTTCCACGTTAAATCTTGTGTCTTGTGTTCTTAATTGCTTCCTCAATCATATACATGTGCTGATGAATACCTAAAGATAATATTGCTAATACTTTCTGCATCTTCAAGTTTACTGTAATCTATTTACCGAGTGCTAAAACAGATAACATTGTTAAGATATCCTAAGGGATCTGCAAAGAATTAATTGTGAAATGTTTTTATGGTTAACTGATTCACCCCCCCCCCCCCCCCCCTCTCAGTCACTTCATCCATATTCCATCACCACCAACTTTAAAACACATAAAATTCTCAATCTTCTCATGGTTTCACAATGGATCACCTTGGACCCATGAAAAGGGGTGAAGATGGAAATGAACCCAAAATAGGTCATAAACATGAATACAATGCCTTCAACAAGGATCAATAGTATACTAGAAATGTCTTCACAAGACTAGACAACCTAACCCTTCCTTCCATTTCACATACAAAATAAAATCCCCTTTATGGCCCCCAAATGTGTAGTAGAATATGATGGCAACATGGAGCCCACACATCCATGTCATATCCCCTTCCTCCATGAGGAAGGACTCTACACTATTTGGGCATTCCCAATTTTCTCTTCACCCTCAAGGCTCTCTTCCCTCCCAAGGGTGAGTCTATCCTTGCACACCCCAACAAAGACAAGAAAGAAAAAACAAGAAGAAGAAGAAGACTACAAGAATCCATGAAACAATCTTGAAACACAACACAAAACCACTACAACATCACAACTTTTACTCATGCAATACAAGAAAAGAAAACAAGACATTTCATGATAGGAGCACCAACCTTGCTCCAAGCTATGGAAAAATGAAGTTTGAGAAGAGCTCCCTTCCTACTTGCTTTTCCTTCATTTGGCTAAGTCCTCCAAAATCCAACCAAGTCCACTAGAAGTCTCCAACTTTGGAGAGGCAACAATCAACCTACCAAATTCCTCTCCATCTCCACTAAAAGAAAAACCCTACCTAACACTCTACCTAACCTCAAAAATGATTGGACACACTTTCCAAGAGTTATCTCTCTCCAACAAGAGGAAATTTCAAATTTGAAAGAGAGGAAGACATGGCACACATCCCAAATTCGTCACTTTCTAAAAAGGCATTTTTAGAAGAGACAAAAATGAGATATGATCACCCTATTGGTCAAAATTTGACCCTCAACCCAAAGTGCACCTATGGGGTTATCTTATTTTAACCCTAACTAACCTCTAATGCTTCATTTAACCCTTCAAAAGTCCACTAAGAGTTTACCTATGAAAATTCAAAATGAGATTCCCTCCCATGGCTCTACAACCAAGATACCTAATATAGGGACACTACAAGGTGACACAAAGGTGAACAACTAACCAATAAAAAATTACCTTGTCATGCCAACTCACATGTACAAGTGTCAATTGACACCACATAAAATCACATCACATTACTACATGCATGGCATGCCAAGTGAACATATGCATAAATAAAATAAGTACAACAATATTAATACATTCAAGCATTACATTTACAACAATAGCACATAACAACGAGGTTATTTATGCCTTTTGAGTTAACCTTGTCTTAACATGGTTTTCACATACATCCATCTTTGATTTCCCCTCATTTTAATTTCATGGTCAATTTATTGCACACTAGATCAAAATATCAGTAGTTCAAGAAAGAAATCATAAAAAATGCAACATTAATGGTCACATAAAATACATCATATAATCCAATTGCAGTACACATCATATGAAATTCACTTTACTCAAGAATGCATTTACTCAATATTTATTAAATGTCAACATCATCAAATTCCTAGAAACACATTTATCACAAATATCCTAATTCATTTACATGGTTCAAGACACATAAAACATTTCAAATGATTATCATATCTACTTGATTCACATTTCTTGCATCAATATAAAATTTAAAGTATAATACTGAGAATTCTATAACTCGTCATTACTGTGGCAATAAGGCCTGTAAATCAAAAAAGAATAAAAAGTATGTCCTATATCATCATCCACATAATCTAAAATCATCACATAATATCTAAGATATGAAATCCCTGTCCAAAAGAGTTTAGTATATCAAAATAATGTATCAACATGAAAATCATAAGTGGAAATGTCAGTTATGCAATGATAGTACGGGGTGAGGCCTCACAGTTGCCCCTTCTTTTCTAAGTAGATGCATATGGAGGTGCATTATTCCAGTGAACTCCATTTACAATCCTAAATTTGGACAAATGGTGGTGGCCTCCGGTTAGGGGGAGCTAAGTGCATATGTGAGCTAATGTGTATGTCTCAAGGGTAGATGAGTAGAATGAGTGAGTAATTTATGAATCTAATCTTTTCCATTGATTTCAAATGGGAAAATTTTTAGCATGAGAGAGTTATTGTTATCGTTGATGTGTTGTCATCAATAAAAAAAGGGGGAATCGTTGCAAGTTTGAGAAAAATGAGTTATTTATTGAGTTAGTGAGGTTGTCATTGATGTAACATGTTGATTGTCGTTAGTGACTAGCTATTGCAGTTGCTATTGATTGTCTTGTGCAGTAGTGTTGAGAAATATGCTCTGCATTTCTTCCATGTTACAAATCTATTGATGTGGTTTTCATATATTGTTGATTAATGTTTGGAGATGTTGGATTTCATTTATTGTGTTTTGGATCATAGTTCAATAGATTTGATGTTTGTCTAAGTATGGAAATGATTAACAGTGTTTCCTACATGAAATGCATGTTCTGCACTTCTCTATGTGATGGTTTCTAATGTTGTGGATTTGTAACTAAGATTCTAATGTCTTTAGCTTTAAATAAGGCCATTTGGCATGATAGTTTGTGGTTCAAAGGAATGGTTTAAAAGTTAAATGTTTTTACTCTAGGTTTGGCCAACCTCGGGTGTTTACACTTTAATGAAAATCCTCGGTGAATACAAGATGAAATGCAACATGTATGATGTTCATGTCGGTCCCAACTAAGGCCTATTGTGGTCCACTTCTCATTCCTTTCTACTATGGAAATTTTTAGTGTCGACCTAATTCAAATTATGTTTAATTAAGATGCTTTGCCGACCATAGGTGATTTTGCAAGTGTAAGGATGGTATAAATAAAGAATAATTATTGTGAAAAAGGTGTGGCATGTATGGATACTTGTGTAAGTGTTGTGCAATTTTGTGTGTATGTGATGATGATGTATGAAAGAGGATATATCTTCTTGTATGTATGAATTAGTGTGTAGTATGGTGTTATGCAGCATGAACTTTCATGTGCTAGCTACTGGAAGTTAGAAGGTATCTACAGATCATGTGATCAAGTTTCATAAGTGCATTAGTGGTGGATCATTTCCCTTTTATTCTTCTTCATTTGGGTAGCAATCCCTCTGCTAGTGAGCCTTCTCTTGGGTTAGTGAGCCCTCTGAAAATGAGTCTTTCTTTGTAAAAATCACTTTAACCAATGTCACCATAACAAGTGTTTATATTTTTTTAGAATTAATCCTCTATGTAGTTTTTTCCTCAACGGGGTTTTCCACGTAAATCTGTTGTTTCATTGTGTATGGTGGTTTCTACTTTGTATATGCTCTTACATGTTTACATATTTCAATGGTTAAATAATTAAGGATAATTTTTTGTGAGTTTGGTTCAAGGAAAGGTTTTAAAGATTTTATTGACAATTGATTCACCCCCACCCCCGAGTCTCAATTGTCATGTGCATTCAACAAAGGCATTAAAAGGTGGCACGAACTCATTAAAGAGTGGTGCAAGCATGTTAGAAGGTGGCAACAAGATGTTAAAAAGTGGCACTATAGGCATTGACTATTTTTTAATGTCTACATTTTTCCCCTCTTTGAGACAATAATTCAAGATGTCATTTTCTAATCTCACACAAAATACATCACAACACTCTATCCAACGTAAAGAAATTTTTAATAATGTCTCTTATAAAAACTTATGTTTTGGCACCATATAATCACCAAAATTGTTAATATTGAAAATGCATCAAAAAAAAACCATTGCAAAAATAATTCAATATTCAAGTACTACTAAATTCTCTCATCTAAGCTCCTAAATACCTACAAGCAAAGAACATGATCTCTTTCTTACACCTCAACACTCTCTTCAAATCTAACATTTATCTTTCCCAGAAAAAAGTTTGTATGCCATATTGCAAGTCTAGAATCCCAATGCATACCTTGAACCAATCAAATCTTCACATTCAAAGTGTAATCTCATCATTTTTTGCACCATTTCAAAGACAAACACGAAATATTTCAATGAGTCGACTAAAATAAATGGGTAAGTTACCATCTCTTCATGGTAGTAAGGGATATAAATTAAGGAGTCAAGTAGGAATGTCCCTTTTACGAAAAATTTCTCCATTCATGAAACCAATAAACCATGTACCAATGCAATTCAATATTGAACTTATAACCCCCCATCTAGTCATTGAAAAGAATATCAACATGTGAGATGCTACAAACATGGTAGCTCCACGCATGGGTGCTTCAATAGAGACATTAGAGCACAAATAAGGCTTACAAACACATTAATTAATAAAGGCATACGATGTAACGATCTTAAACAAATATCTTAATTATACTAAGGGAATGAAGGTTTAACAACACCAAATCAAAATAATACTATTTTGTATGACTGGGTATAACTTCTTAAAATGTAACTTGATATAAAATGAGTTACCAACTATGATAATGTTGTAGAGATGTCAACCTAAACACAATCAACCTGACTATTATAGTGCATACTTCTAGACAAGTAGACACATTATAGGCCCTCTTAGTCTTCACGAGTTGATCACTAGGGTTAGATAAGGTGGTCTAGTGGTAGTAGTTATTATACCCACTTTTTCCCTAGTAGAATTCTCCATAGGCATTTGTTTCCATTTCACCCAGTATTCTAAAATGACCTTGTTTCTTAGCTTCTCTCTTACATCCACAATTGCCTTTTGTTCCAAAATTAATTTCGCTTCACCAAGTGGGAGTACTCCAATGGAAGAGTAGCATGCTATCTAAGGTTATTCTTAAGGTACGACATGTGAAAAATATTATTGATCATGTTGTTCTCTAAATGTTATAGCACATCAAGTGACCTCATTAATCATTTTAATGATCTTATTACATACATAAAAGCATGGCTTCAAATTCTACGAACCACTTCGCATGAGTGAAAATTGTTTATACAGTTGTAACCTCAAGAATACCATGACTCTCATGTCAGAAAACCCTTTCAAATTGGTGGTGATTTGCATACAACTTCTATTGGTTTGGGACTATTGTAGTTTTTCTTTAAGAGCATTCACAATGTCCAAACTTTTTTAAAATCGAATCTCTAGCTCTCAATACCCTACTATCTAAAAGAATTAAGTATATGAATAAAGTAGTATCATAACCATAGAGAGCCTCGAAAGGAGTCGTACCAATGGAAATGGGGTGAGTGGGTTCATAGAAATACTCCCCAAGGTGGATCTGTTTGACCCAAGTTGTTTGCAACTATGTGACATATTTTCTCAATTACCCTGGTATCCATCTATTCACAATTGGTGTTTGTCTGTCAATTTGAGGATGGCAACTAATTCTTAGATTCAACTTTTGTACATTTCAATTGAAATGCTTATTGTCAAAACAAATCAGTAAATTTGTTTCCCTAAAACTTACAATTTTCCTTGGCAATCCATGAAGTCTAAAACCCTCTCTAAAAAACATATCAATCGCTTATAGAGTTGTATAGTATAAAGATATGTCATGAAAATGAGCATATTTAGTGATTCTTAAAAATCACATAGATAGAATCCTTATTGTCATGAAATTTGTGTATGTGCTATCTATTTTTTTATGGTATGGGTTGCAACAAGAAAGCAAGAAATGCATGTTCTATTTTGTTTGGTTGACAAACCAAACATTCTCTAGCATGCCTCAACACATCACCTTCAAGCCCCTGACATAAAAAGGTTTCCTTTCTTATATTTCTTTAGTACCATGGATGACTAGCGAGTAGTGTGTGATGGCATACCTACAAAATTCTCTCATTTGCATTTGATTCTAGTACAAGATACACTTGATCCTTGTAATGGATAAGCTCATCCACCACTTTGTATCTGTCATCTTGTATCTTTCCTTCTAGAATATCAACAACAAAGATGTTTTTGGCACATTCAACAATAGAAATTTTCCAGTTATCATATTAAAAAGTTATAAAGTAGAAATAAGGCCTCCTAGAGAGTGCCTCAACCACCACATTATTCATTCCCTTAATATAATGTCAAAAGCATAGACGTGTAGCTTTCTTACCCATGTTTGTTGTAAATCATTCAAATTCTTTTGATTAAGGAAGAGTTTCAAGTTATTCCCATTTCAGACACAAACATTCCACAAACCATGCATTTCCTAAACTTTGCTAGTGCATAAATGATGGCCAACATTTCCTTTCCATAAATACAAAAGATTCTCTTCATCTCCTTCATCCTCTTGTTAAATTTCTATATGTTTGCAAACTATGGGAACAGCCTCATATATATATATATATATATATATATATATATATATATATATATATATATATATATATATATATATATATATATATATATATATATATATATATATGAGTGCAAAGAATCGTGTCTCACGTAGAGATATGGCTTTATGTGAAACTACATTTTTCACGTAGAGACATGTCTCTACATGAGACATGTCTTTCTATTAACAAATTATGTTCGATGATTAACAAGTCTTCAACGATATCATTAACAATTACATGATCGATATATTTGTTGTGATACTCATTAATTTATACCGATATAAATTTTTGATACACTAAGCAATAATATGATCATTAATCATTGCAATATAATTGATCATGTATATATGTTTAATGACTATTATTAAATATATATACATGATCAATGATTATTAAGTCATTGATTATTAAGCATGCACAGTGGAGATTAATTATGATAACCATAATCATAGCAGATAATCAGATCAGTATACTACAAAGGATAGAGATCAAATGTTCAAAGCCGATAGGCCACTTATACATTTGATTACATCGGTTAGAGTAATCCGACCGAAGCTACATATCTCTAACACTCCCTCTTAGCTAAGGAGGAGTATGTATATCCATAATGTAAACACAATAGATCCATTTATTGTGAGGGACAAAGATATCACCTCACCGTGATATCAGGAGTAATAGCATGTCCACAAATATCAAGTCACATAATATTCACCATAACTCACAATGTAATATCCATTACTATGGTATGTGCACATGCATCAAGTTACATGATACCTACCATAAGGATATTTGTTCATGGAATATCCACGAATATTAAGTCACATAATATCCACCATGAATATCTCAGTAATATCATTCATATGGCTTATCCATAGATATCTAGTCTCATGATATCCACCATTCAATTGATATTACTTAAGAGATAAAGTGATTATTGTAAGATTGTCACCTTACAATAATAACCAATAATACAAGTGCTCATCATTGAAAGATCGTCACATCTCAACGATGTTCACAGAGGCCTATGAAGTCATGGAGTCACACACATGACAATAAAAGAGTTTAAACATTAAACATCTTTAGATTATATTAGTACAACAAATTAACATTGTTGAGACTCAATCTCATATAAGGTTACATTTTCTACCATGCCATGCTTACCTCAAAAGTATTCAACCTTTGTCTTGGAGAGAGGTTTGGTGAGAATGTTTGTCGTTTGTTCACTCGTACTAACATATATTAATTGGATAACATTTCTCTCCACCATGTGTCTAACATAATGGTAGCGAATTTCTATATGCTTTGATCTATCATGGAACACGTGATTCAATGAAAGTTTTATGCAACTCTGGTTGTCACGGTGAATGATAGTAGGATCCAAGGATTGTCCAAACAATCATAGAAGAAGTTTCCTTAACCATACAAATTCTTGAGCTCCCATGGATTATGCAATGTACTCATCTTTTGTGGAACTTTGTGCAACTAAGGATTGCTTCCTACTAGACTAGGAGATCATGGCTGATCCTAAGCTGAAACAACACCCTGATGTGCTATTTTGATCCACTACACTTCTAGCCCAATCTGAATCAATATATCCATGCTGATTCAAATCTATATTATTATATTTAAGAGTGTGTCCAATTGTGCCACACATCTACCTTAGAATGTGTTTTGTTGCAACTAGATGTAATTGTCGTGGTTCACACATGAACTGACTAGGATCCAATAATCAAGTCTAGTGTTGACCAAGTACATCAAGGACCCAATAATTTATCAGTGGAGAGTAGGATCTGCCAAGTCTAAGTTTGTTGCAGCTTCTTTTAACTTAAGTTTGTTTCCATGGGAGTAGTCATGGGTTTACGATCCATCATTCCAAACCTTTTCAGAATGTCAATAGTGTACTTTCCTTGATTTAGAGTGATCCCATCAGTCTACTGTCATACTTCTAACCCAATAAAATAGTGTAAAAGACGCAAATCCTTCATGTCAAACTCAGATGCAAGATCTTGTTTACATTTAGTAATCAATAAGTCAACAACATAAAGAATGAGAATCAACATTTCACCATTAATTACCTTGAAGTATGGATTTGGATTTGCATCATTCTTGCAGAAACCCAAGCTTAAGAGGTAATGATCTATCCTATCATACCACGTGCGAGGAGCATGTTTAAGACCATATAGTGCCTTCTTCAATTTGCAAACATGAGAATCATTTTCATGTATTACAAACCCTTCAGCTTTCTCTAGGTACACCTCTTCTATTATGCCATTGAGAAAAGTAGTCTATACATCCATTTGGTGAATCTTCCATCCTTTTGATGCAGCAATAGCAATCACAGTCCTAATAGTGGTATATCGAGCAACTGGAGCGAATGTTTCTTCATAATCAATCTCTTCCTTTTGAGAAAATCCTCCAGCAACAAATCTTTCTTTATATTTTTTAATACTGTCATTTGTAGCATGTTTGATTTTGAAGAGCGATCTAAATGAAACCATTGATTTATCCTTTGGTCTAGGAACAATGTCCCAAACATTATTCTTAAGAATAGATTGATATTCTTCTGCCATGGCATCTTTCCAAACTTGGAGTTTGAAAGCTTCCTCAATGCTAGAAGGTTCTAACTTGATGATTACACTCATTAAGACAACATAATTGGAGTATCTATGAGGTTTTTTACTTTCCCTGAAGATTCCTTTAGGTGTTGCAAAACTTTCAGCCTCTTGAATAAATTTTTTTGCCCATAGAGGTCTTTTCTGGTTCACAGTAATGTCTTTAGGCCCATCACCAGGATCTATAGGCTCATTTGGATTAGCATCTTCCATAAGTTCATGGGTCTCCCTCTGAATCTCAAAAGCACAATCCTCTTCCATATTTTGAGGAGACTCTTGATATTCAATGTACATCTCATGAATGTTTTTGAATCTTTTAAATGCAACATCTTCTTCAAAGATTACATCCCTACTTAGCTCAATTTTTGTCTAGGAATATAATTCCTATAACCTTTAGATGTTTCACTATAGCCTACAAATATTTCATTTTTGTCTTAGGGCTCTAGTTTAGATCTCTTTTCTTTGGGTATGTGTCTTTGGTTATGTGAATGTAAATAGGACAACCAAAGATTCTCAAGTGGCATATATCAGGTTTTAACACTGTAAATGTTTCTTCAAGAGTTTTGTTATCCAAAAGGGAGTGAGGACATATGTTTTGAATATAGACAGAAGTACTAGAGGCTTTAGCCCAAAAGGAGGTATGAAGGTTTTGGTTATGCATCATGACTTTCATTGTTTCTACAATTGTCTTATTTTTCCTTTATACCACCCCATTTTGCTGAGGGGTATAAGAAATACTAAACTCCCTCTTAATCCCAACATTATTACAAAAAGTTTTGAAGTTATCAAAAGTATATTCTCCTCCATTATCTGATCTTAAAGTTTTGATTCTTTTCTTAGACATATTTTCTACTAGAGTTTTGAATTTCTTAAACCTCATAAGGACTTCATCAAACTCTTTACATTTCAAAAAATATATCTAAGTTTTCCTAGAATAATCATCTACAAAAATAACATAGTACAAGAATCCTCCTAAAGAGGTTACTGTCATAAGTCCATATAAACCTGAGTCAATAAGTTCCAATATATGTTTAGATCTACTTTCACTACTATGGAAGGTGCCTTAAGTGTTCTTTCCCAAGGCATATCCTTTGCAAGTTCCTTCATGTTCTTGTTTAAGTTTAGATAAACCTATCACCATTTTCTCTATTGAAGGTAAAGCATGAAAATGGAGATGCCCTAATCTTCTATGTCAAATCTCACATGTATTTGAAGATTCAAGAATTAAGGCTTGAGAAGGAGAAATGCAATGTTGTATAAAGATCCATGTCGAACTCTTGTGGTTTGAACTTTCTTGGTATTTGAATTCTTGGGCCTAGAACATTACCATCTATGAAGGTAATTCAGTCTTTTGTCTTCAAGGGCTGATATGGAGACCAAGTTTCTCTTAATTCGTGGTACCAATAATACACTTATTAATAGAAGGTAAATGTCTGATTTTAAGTGTATAGTACAAGTTCTAATTCCTTTTACAGGATAGTTACAATCATCTCCAATAATAACTTCCTCATCTGAATTTTCCATCAGGCTATCTAGGTGTTCTCTAAATCTTGTGATGTGACATGATACCCCACTATCAATTACCCAAGTGTTAAGGTTGGTAGACACATGGCTTGATAGGGCTAAAAAAATACAAGTCTTTCTGAGTCTTTTTTCAAGACTTCCTTACTAACTTCGGAAATGGAGGCTTGAGGTTTAAGCCTATCCGGACACTTCATTGCATGGTGACCATATTTCTCACATCTGAAACATTGTACTTTAGACATGTCCCTCCTTTTCTTGAATGAGCGTTTTCCATTTGAAGCTTTGTCTTTCTTCCTTTTGAAGTTTCCTCTTTTACCCTTCCCGTGAGAGTGAGAATTTAAAACATAATCTTCATTTGTAGAGTTTTAACCAATCCCTCTTGTGACTAGCCTTGACTATTCTTGAATGCAATCAATTTTTAGACGATCAAAATTAGGAAGTTTAGATTAGGCACTTATCCCTTGAATGAATGCTTCCTAAGATGTTGGCAATCCATTAAGAGCCAACATAGTTAACTCCTTGCTATCAATTGCGCGACCAATGGTGGATAGTTGATATCTTAATTATGTTATCCTCGTGAGGTAACATGTGATGGATTCTCCTTTGTTCATTCTCACGTGGTGGAGTTGTTTCTTTAGTGCAAGAGCCATGCTTGTGTTATTTATTTCATACATGCTCTCTAAAGTTGTGAACATGTGATAGGTTGTATCTAATTTGGAGATAATTGGAACTATGTGATCTTTCATTACATCCACCACCATCTTCATGGCTTTATTGTTGTATTTCCTCCATAGAAGTTTATCACTGTCTTCATCAAGTACGGATGTTGCCTTCTCTACAAATGTATCTAAATCATGTTCTCTTAGGGCAAGCATCATCTTGAGTTTCCAAGAAACAAGATTTGAAACCCCTTCAAGTTGGTCCACAAATCTAACACCATTCACCATTTTGTTGAATATAAGGATTTCTCAAAAATTTAATGGCAGTTAGATGATGTTTGCTTATAAATCTGATCAAATCTTCCTTAAGCTAGCTCTGATACCATGTTAAATTTGATTTGATTTATATGATGGTATTTTTTATAATTTATTTATTGTTATGCAGATGTGAATATATAATCAATAATGATCGAACCCTACACAGTTCGATGATCTTGAAGGATCACTACTTTCAATCCACAGATATATTTAACAATATCAATATGTTGTGAATTAATATTAACATGTTGTGAATCAATATCAATCTGTTGTTGCTCTATATCGATGAGACAAGTTAATCGAATGTCGTATACTTGTATCGCTCTGCACTTAATGATTTATGTACATTTGCAAAGTATGGAAACAACCTCATATTTATGAGTGCAAAGAGTTGTCTCATGTAGACACATGGCTCTACATTAAACTATATGTTTCACATAGAGACGTGTCTCTACGTGAGACATCTTTCTATTAACAAATGCCATTCGATGATTAACAAGTCTTCAATGATATCATTAACAATTACATGATCGATATATCTATTGTGATCATCATAATTTTATATCAATATAAATTATCGATACACTTAGCAATAATATGATTATTAATCATTGCAATATAATCGATCATGTATATATATTTAATAATATGACTTATTAAATGTATATAGATGATAGGTGATTATTAAGTCACTGATTATTAATCATGCACAGTAGAGATTAATTATGATAACCATAATCATAGTAGATAATCAGATCGGTATACTATAAAGGATAGAGATCAGATGTTCAAGGTCGATAGGCCACTTATACATTTGATTACATTGGTTAGAGTAATCCGACTGAAGCTACATATCTCTAACACATCCTACTATCAAATGTCATAAAGTGTCTATTTTGCATCAAAACTACTCAAATTCCCCCTCTTGTAGCATCACATTATAAAACAAAAAGTGAAAAATTTGGAATAACCAAAACAAAAAATGAACTCAACTCATTACCTCCTTAACCTTCAAAAGCTCTATCTTAAAATGCTTCAAGAAAGCCACAAAATGACATGTAGCTACAAATTGTGGAAAACCCTTCACAAACCTCTTGTAGTAGTTCCATAGACCCACAAATGTTATATGTTCCTAGGTCTAAGCAAATACTTTACCCCTTAATCTTCTCCTTGGCCACACTAACACCTCGGGAACTAATCTTATAATCCAAAAATTATATTTCAATCAAACTACACTCACATTTGGTTGTCTTTGCATAGAATGCATGCTACTCAAGTATGCTAAGCACCTCATCTATGTGTCTCAAGTGATCCTCCCATGCCTTGGCATACTTCACAATGTAATCAAATAAAACTAGCACAAATTTTCTCAATGCTAAAATAAATTACATAATTCTTACATGATTGAAGGTTGCATGTGCATTGGTCAATCCAAATGATATGGTCTAGGCAAATCCTTTACCCCCTAATCGTCTCCTTGTCCACACTAACACCTTGGGAACTGATCTTATGATCCAAAATATATATTTTAATCAAACTAAACTCGCATTTGGATGTCTTTGCATAGAATGCATGCTCATCTATGTGCCTCAAGTGACTCTCTCTCTCCCTCGGGATACAACAGACAACTTGACTTCAATCTAACATACATGAAGACTGCTCAGCGAGACCATGCATAAGTCTGCTTGAATCTAAGTTACTAGTCTGAAAATTACTCCGCCTTACCAAATTACCATAGCACACTCAAAAATTTACCATATTTTACTTCATACAAAAATCCAATGATTTTTCATTTTTCTGACCTCCCTTGAAAGTTCATCTTCCTCCTCTAGTAAGGAAGCACAATTTTAAATGGCATCCAACAAAACCAAAATCCCATAAGATTTATACGATTAAATATTACAGCAAATCCTCAGTAAAAGGCAGAATTGAGTCATATTCTAAAAACAAACTCTTGATGTTCCTATTTTATCCTACATGTTTCTTTACTATCCCTACCTGAATGAAATTCAATCATCGTCCAAAATAATATTTCTACATAGCAATTTAACTGGATTGAAAGATAAAATGAAAAAGTGATAGGGCACAACGCAGAAATAAATAAATGATATTAGCACGAAAATTATTTAACATCATAAGCATCAAAAACAGCGGCAAAGAAGCTCTACAAATTGAAAAAATAAATTGGCAAAAACCATCAAAAAAAAGTGTATGCTAACAACTCTTTTAAGTTATTTGAATGTAAATAAGTTGAAGAATCTTTCGTAGGTCATCTGTGAGATGATCTAGACATACTTGTAGATGCTTAGATAACAGAGGAATATTCAGTATTTGCTTGCTATAACTAGCTAATATTTTTATAATTTGAATAGTTAGATGTTGTTTAGATGCAACAAAAGCACATTCTGATTGGTTCAAATATGTCAATTATACAAATGAATCGCATTAAAATGCATGTCAATGATAGCTTAACATTTTGCAAAAAGCTATGACCTCTCAAAGACAAGAATGAAGTGTTAAAGTGAATACTCGCATGCTTTTGCATATATAATCCTCTTATTCTCATCTTTAAAAACATCCTCTCCCTTCCTAATCACATAAAAATCAAGCTATTGCATTGTTCCATTTATATTTGCCAGCTATGCCATGCTCTGCTCCATGAGATTTATAATGAAACCCTCATGAAAACATGTCCTTCAGCAAATTGAAGTAATAAAATTGGAAATTTTCACAAAACACCCCAATTTAATGAAGATTCTTAATAAGAAAGTTAAACGTATCTGTAAATAATATTAAATATATCCACTTTTACTAAGAGTCCTTTCTATAGCACATTTATGGACTTCTTACGCATGGCCGGCACTTTGTACATCAGTAGGATAGTCCAATTTATCGAAGGGGGGGGGATTCTGTCCAGCTTTAAGTTGTGCAGCAACATGATCAATGGCAGCATTTAGCTTATCTATTTTGTCAGTCAACGACTTTCTGGTTATCTGCTCTTTGTCAAACAGTTGTGACATGTTAATACAACTTACTTCATTCAAAGAATGTAAAAAGAAAATAAAATTTGATGAGACTAATTGCCCTATGAAAACAAAACAAAAAAGAAAAACTAATATATGTCATCTGTGAAGATAGTATTATCGAAACACTGACACAATTTCTAAAAATAAGTTAAGAACATGAGCATGTGCTAATTAATCCCAATTTTATAAAAATGCTGAATCAGGTGTTAAGTCAATATATGCAACCCAGAGAAAGGAGTACAGGTATCCATATCCGATCACCAAAACAGGGTTGACTTGTAATGGGTGTATTAATTAAGATGATATAATACTTAAACAAAGAGGCTTCATCAATTTCTCTCAGACTTGAATACATTTATGAGATGCAAAAGTGCAACTTGTCTGAATTTCTTTTCTTTTGCATATGGAATTCAATTAGGAAGCTATTTATTGCATATTTGGACCACATGGACCATTACGTGCAATTATAAAACCCATATCAGCTTTACCATGTTCAAGACTTTAAGAGAGAATTTTGATCGACGCTACCCAAAATGTGAAAAATGTTCTTTCCTAGGCCTTGCTCCTCGTAGGAAAAGGTAAGTTGCGCTATTATTTTCTTTGGGTAGAGATCGGAAATAAAGTAAAAAGTAGTTATTATTATTGATTAATTCACCCCTTATTCAAAAATACCTTTAGTAAGAATCTTCCATTCCTAAATCCATGTGCACACCACATCTACGATAACAAGACTAATAATGTCTAAATCATTTATCATGGAAGATCTGAGGAAATAGTGTAAGCAGAATGAAATTCTTTGGCATTTTTTATACTAGCAGTGTCCTGCATGGGAAAGAGAGCCTTAGAAGCCTCTACACATGCATGGTTAAAAGCTTTTTGGTGAGAAAATGTCATGCTGTATGATCTCCCACAAACTTGTTTGTGATCCAATTTAGGAAACATGAATAATAGAAAGAGAAACTCCAACTGGCTTTTGTCCTCATTGAGCATCAGAAGTAGAATATAAAAGATGTACATACAATCTTGCATATGGACTCTTTCCATTGACTAATGTAGATATGTAGGTGCATTTGTATGGGCTCCCTATAATTTTTTGGAATAAGTGAAAAGCACAAATGGTATTGGCAATTTTGTATATCTGGTGGAGGTAGAAATGTCTTCGCTAAGTTCACCGCTTTTATGCTCATATCAAAGTCAATAGGGACTATGATATTCCATTTCCTAAGGTGAAACAGTTCTCCACTTCTTTTGAGTTCTATATGCAACAACTGGTTTATATAAATTCCCTCCTCCTCACATCTCACATAGTGTAGGACATTTGGCAAGCTTCTTTCAGAGCACATACTATCATTTTTATCCCAAGCTTATCAAGCCCAAGCATGCTGCAAGTAAGTCTTATAGAGTGAAAAAAAACTTTGAATATCAATCAAGAATTCTTTGTCCATCAAACCATCATCAAATTTGCTCAAAGGCAGTTTCACCTCCTACGTTGCATTCCTTCAAAACTAATGTGATTTCTAAAGGTAAATCCCAGTAGGCATTTTCTGATAGCTCCTCTCCCTCTACAAAAGGTAACCTCATTGCTTTTGACAAGGTGATCAAGAAAAATCCTACCTTGCAGCCACCCATTCTGAATTGCTTTGAAGAAGCTTCTAGTGATAGACATGATGTGCATGAATCCTTTACCTTGTCCTGAAGCTTTTTTAAGAAAAGTAAGCCAAAACCATTAAAGGATACCTCATCTAAAAATGGACACTATGAAACTAAGATATTTGAAGCAGATCTTCTAAGAGTTGTTGGAACAAATAAAAGATACCTTAGATGCTCTAGGAGGCTTGACTCAAAAATAATTGTGGCAAGAGCTGAGAAAGTCTTTCAGCAAAAAAACAAAGCAGAAGGAAATCAAAGGTGGTCAGGCTTCTGGAATCGTCTAAGGTGTAGCTAGATGCAAAACCCCAGCTATAGATGGCTATGCATCATGGTGAAGGGAGAACAACCCTCGACAGGTTAAAACCAAAAAAAACCTTTTGAATGTTAGGAGCCTTCATCCCCTAAGTAAAAGCATTTAGTAAAATGCAAACTTAGCTTGGCTTCACCAGATCTAGTATTTCTTCAAGAAATGAAAACCTCATTTGTGGGCCTTCAAAAGTTGATCTCTCTATCTGGAAAATCATGGTAGGGCTTTAATGTGGAAGTGGTAGGCATCTCTGGAGTTAATTGTGTATTTTGGAACCCTTCCTCGGTTACCCTTTCTCTTGCCGCTTCTATGAATTAGATTTCAAATCTTCTCAAAAAGATATTTCTAGCCCATGAATTAAAGTGTATGGTCAAAAGTATGATTCATAAGAAGGCAGTTTAGCATGAAGTTTCGGATCTAATCAATCTTTGGGATTGACAAGTAAATGTTTTTAGGGTGACTTCAACACCATCATTGGGCCAGAAGTTAAACATGGTGGAAGATAGAAATCCATTATATCCGAAGTGGATTTTTAGGATTTCCTCGTGCACCATTCTTTGTTTGATATTATACCTAATTTCTAAAGCTGGAAAGTTTTCTTGAGCTGGCTTTTGCAATTTTGCTCAACAGTTTGACAGGATTTTTATCTTTCCGAAGTGGATAGAGAAACCTTGATTTTCAGAATCTTTTATTGGATCATTTATACCTCTGAGCACTTTCCTATTCAGATGTCTTTGAGAAACAGATTGAACTCCTTTGAAGTCATGTGGCTTTGACATCCTTCACTCTTTAAGTTGATCTCATCGTGGTGGAAGGGCTGTCACATTGGGCAAGGATCTATCATGCATCAAGGCTTATCTAATGGAATCTTAAGAGATCGTAAAAGGTGGTTTTGGGAACATTTTTTTAAGGAAAAATCAGATAAGAAAAGGAGCTAAATTTGATCAATCAGCATATTCTATCTGTTGACCTCACAGATTACCTTTTATAGTCGGCACAATGTCTATTATTATGTTCAATAATATTGGTTATCCAACTATGTATTAATCGTTCATATTAAGTGTTTGTTGGTTTTAGGTGGTTATAAATGTCGGTTAATTGACGGTTGTGTGTTCCCTTTGTCAACCGTCGGGTCCTTCAAATATATTTTGCATCATCAAGGAAAGTAGTATGATATAATTGGATCAACTGCAATCCTTGGCTTATCATCTCTGGTCTTCTTCTATAATAATTTCATTTGTGAATAAAGACAGATATTACGCCTGTATCTGGTATGAATTGTCATCTTTATTACTAATTCATGTATTTAATTTATCAGATATAGCAGATAACAAATTTTGAAGGAGAAGAAAAAAAGTTCTGCTTCATTTGAAAGGGATCTATGCTAGGGAAGAAAGCTTTTGGCATCAAAAATCCAAAGAAAGGTGGGTCAAAGAAGGTGACAAGAATACCCACTACTTTCAACAGACGATACTATCAAGGAGGATTGTTAACAGGCTAGACTTGATAAATAATTATGCATGTGTGAGTCTTAGTAAGTCATCACTCATTAAGAGAAGCAGTCTCATTTTTTTCTGACCTTTTTGTTCCCTGGGGTCTAGCTATGCAGAGAGACTTTGCTCATCTCTTGGCCTGTATTCCATTCCTCATCTCTATGGACATGAATGAGAGACTCGTGGCACCCTTCAGTATGAAGGATGTTGATGCTGCTGTTTTTGAGCTCAAGAGTTCAGACAAGTTTCATAGCGCTTTCTTCCAACCTTTTCGGGAGATCTTTGAAGAGGACCTCATGCAAACAGTATTCAAATGTACATTTTCTGCCCTTATTCTAAAGGATAATCCTTTGTCCTTCACTGGTTTTAGACCCACTGCTCTTTGTAGTGTTCTTCATGAATTCATTTCAAAGGTAATTGCAAAAACAAAACCCCTCCTCCCCGGCCTTATCTCTTCAGTACAGCATGGTTTTGTCCAAGGAGAACAAATCTTTGATGGAATTATCTTGGCTCATCCACGGATGCCATGGACTGGCTATCAAATTAGATATAGCAAAAGCCTACGACCAAGTTGATTGGGCTTTTCTGGATGCTGTTCTCAAACCTTTTGGATTTTCCTCGCTTTGGGTCAAGTGAGAGATAAATCCAATTTCTTCTGTTTCTTCACAGTTTTGGTCAATGGAAAACTGGCTGGATTCTTCCTAATTCCACAGGGCTGAGGAATGAAGATCCTCTTTCACCTTACCTAGCTATTAATGCACATGGCTAAATTTTTTGGTCATTTTTTAAGCAATCAAGTGTCCCTGAAATTGATGAAAGGAGTCAGAGTTACAGATGATCTTGCGCCTTTGACCCACTTACTGTTGATGACACTCTTCTGTTTGGTTCAGGAGATGTGGCAGATTTCAGCCATAAAAGTGTATGAAAAGGTTTCTGGTCAGGCTATAAACCCAAGAAGTTGAAGATTTTCTTTAAGAATGTCCCCTCGAGAATACAATCTCAAATGAAAGCTATTGTGTGATTCCAAGCAGCTGATTTCCCATGTAAATATTCAGGCATTTCCCTCTTTACACGGATGGCTCAAGGTGATTTACTGCTCAAATTTTTGCAAAAAAGAAATTGATGGCACGCCAAAGAAGATGGCTGAGCTTAGCTGGGTGAAATATCTGCAGGAGTTTTCTATGGAACAGGAACTCTGCTAAGAAGAGGCAGGATTAAAATCTCTCTCTCCATATTATAGTCCTGGGCTCCAAGTTAGGATGGTGTTTTTTAGCGGAGTATGGTAAACCTTGGTGCAAGCTGCTAAGACAAAAGCATTGGGAGCCTGCAGATTCTTCCTCTCTTAAAAACCCCTCATCCTCCCAGAGGTTCTATGATCTCAAATTTTAAGATCTGAAATAGAGATCTTATTGTAACTGCCTTACCTTGAAGATGGGCAATGGATGTAAGCTAAGTTGCCAGATCAACCTATTTCCCTGCCAATTACATATATGGTTCATCCTGGAATCTCTACAGAATTGGCCAGGCTTCAAGATTAACTGTGAAATGTATTTCATCACAGCTAGCCAAACACAGGCAAATCTGAAGCTGATGTGGCATTTCGGAGCAGATTCTGATGCAATTCCAAAGTCGGGCAAATTTTTCAAAACATTTTTTTAAGTTTTCTGAACCACAAATATAAAATTTGTCCTCTTGATTGGCATCTTATTGCATGCGTAGTTTAACAGAAACAAAGAAGAAACATTTCATGTGATGGACTCACAGCAACAAAGAAGAAACATGCCACATAACATATCACAACAGGAGCCCACAGTGAACAGGGACAACTCAACACCCACAAACAGCTGACTTATAAGGTTTATCTGCTCACTCTTTGGCTGGGGTGCAAGTTTCTGGTCTAAATCTATGGTGGACCTTGAAAATTTTGTATGCTCTTAGGGACTGGTAAACAAACTAGGTAGTCTAAAAAAATTAAATTCTTTAGCTAGAGGTTCAAAGCAATGTAAAATGTCTTTGACTTAGTATTAACCTTATTTTATTGTGCCAATTACATTCTTGTGCTATCTTACTTTAAATTTGATATTTCCCGATGCAGTCAGATACACCTTTACCCCTTCCTGGGCGTGCATATCCCTGTATCCATATTGGATACGGATACGATACGGCACGGATACACGTTGGATACCACACCCACACATACCCAAAAATACCTTGATTTTCCAACTGTGCCAACTACCATGTGATTTAACTTTTAACAATTTAAGTAAATCTTCCATAACCTCATTTTAAAAACTTCAATAATGCAATTTTAAAAAAATGGAATATATAAAATCTTACACCAAATGAGGAAGATGAATAATATTTCTATTTCAGCAACCCATTTTTCTGGGTTATCTTCTATAGCTATGTATGTGATTATGTGCCTATATTGCTTTTAAAGTAATGAAAATCTCTTCTAATAACTTAAAAAATTGTGTTAACTATGTGTATGGATTTTTATGAATGTCGTATCGAGCCGTATCCATATTGAGGGGTCTTCAAAATGGCCATATCCATATCCGATACTGTATCCATATCTGTAGCCGTATCCGTGTCCATGCAACTTTGGTATTTCCACGTTTTATACTGATTTCAAAGACAATGAACAATTTAATATCTTACTATACGTCATTTATACATTATTATTTAAATATTATTATTTATGTTTTTTATATTCTTGTGTAAAGATGTACCTAGAATGTACCCAGCCCCCAAAAATATTTGCCATATCCACATACCCATACCCATACCCGATTCCGATTCAGTAGCTTAGGACGTAAAGCATTGTTCTGGGATGATTCATGGCTTGATAACCTGCTGTTGTCCAGTTGGATTGATTTGAAGAAGATTCATGTTGGGCATTCGAGTTATGCATCTGTTGATCAAAATTTATTGGATGGAATCCTTCTACATGGATGTTAGCTCTCACAGATGGCACAAGGAGAATTTGCATTCAGTGTTGGGTCTACAATTTTCAGGTTTCTGAAGGTTGCTGGGGATAAGAATCCCTGTTCTTCACAGAAAATAAGACTTATTTGGACAGGCAATTCCTTTGGGCATATTCAGTTGAACAAGAACATGCAACTCTATGCTCTTTCATTCACTCTCACTTCCCTGAGTAGCCAATTCATCTTATTCGGGTCAGAAGTGCCTCCAAAATGCTGTGTGTTTGTCTAGTTGGCAGGAAGCAATTAAATTTTGACTTTTGATAACCTCCAGAGGACCAGAAACATGAAATTGCTGGTCAATCTAAATGCATATTGTGCCTTCAAGCTAGTTAAACAGTCAATTGTTTATTTTTGCATTGTGAGTTCATCCAAAGAGTGTGGCTGAAATGTTGTGAACAATAAGGATATGGTTCAAATCCTCTAAGGAGCATATGTCTGTGGCCTCAGGGATCTATGCACTTAAGCTCTCTGTGGCAGCATATATTGTGCTGCTCCACCTGGGGGCTTTGGATTGAGGGAATCCTTCATATCTTTTCTGAATCTGTTTCTTCCTGGGAAAGCTGCTAACAAGAATTACCAGCTATAGTTTTCAAAGTTAAAAACTGACTTTTCTGTTAAGAAGCAGCACACTATGATTAATTGGCTCTCTTCTTTCCTCTGATCCCACAGTGAGGAAGGATAAAGGAATGAAAAAGTTAGTAAATACCAGCCTCCCTTGGTTGTGTTAGTATTTTCAGATTATAGCAAGGAATATACAATCTATAGAGGTCTTTCAAATACTAAGACACAAAATATAATAAATAATCACAAAGAAGGAGAGATAGTACCCGGATAGTATCTCTGAAATCAGACTTAGGAGACTTCAAAACTGAGCCTTCAACTACCTCTAGATCAGACCCGAGTTAGCCCGCCTAGGGCTTCTTTTGACTCAGATCCGAGATGTCATCAATCAGCACTATGAGACAGGTTTGTCCTTCAATGTTGACTTGATGAAGTATGGAATACTTGCCCACAATCAGCCCCAGCTCTGCTATCACGCTCAAATCAAAACCCTCAATATGCTAATCGATCTTGATCATGAATCTGATCCAATTCCGAGTGCCAGGTCTGCCATAGTTCGCTGATGTATAGATCGCACTAGATCTGCCCTAGATCTGCACCACATCTGCCCTAGATCTGCACCTCATCAATAGACAAATCGCCCAGATTTCAAACTTTATTTGCATGTATAGATCGCACTATAAGGGCAGAACTAATTCGCCATTAGTGCCGATGGTTGTTGTCATCAATGCTGGTGTAGATCGGTCCATAAATACTGGTTTGATTCGCTCCATAATGCTGAACTAATTCGCTCCATAACCTGCATATTAATTTGTTCCAAGCATTGATGAAGAGGACATTCACATGTTATGTTTTTGATATGTTTGTCCTTAATCAAAAACTCCAATATATATGAGCTTTATTAAATAAACTCTTCCACCTCAAGGTGACCGACTTGGGCCCTCCCAAGTAATTTATTTTATTTATAATAAAAATAATAAATGTCTTATTATTCATTATTATAAAATCGCACTTCCACATATATATTAATTAACCAAAGATGTGATAATAAATATATATATCCATAATTTATTATTATCAACTTGTCCTAATTGATCTTTAGCCGAAAAGGCCATTATATTAACACTCCCTCTTGGACTTGAGGAAAAGATCAACCCATAGGACTCAACCTTTGACTCTATCTATCATCCTTGATAGAGATAACAAAAACATAATCATATTGGATATCTTATCCAATGATATCATAAATCTCACATCTATGAAAAAGGTCTCTATCTACCAGATGAGAACACATATGTTCATCATTCCCCAACCATTCATCTCATATCCATATAAGAATCATGTTTCCATGGTAACATCAAGTCATATGATACTTACCAACCAGATGTGAATTTCCTAGATCCACGAATCTCCACGACTCGAGATAGAATATCAAGTCCATGATATTTAAGGTAACATCAAGTCCATGATGTTTAGAGCATTGGTCTAACGAATATCAAGTCCATGATATTCACCAAGTATTTCACCAAGTATTCAGAGTAATGGTCTGTCGACATCAAGTCCATGATGTCCACCAACTACTCAGATGTGGATCCCTGATCCAAGAGATATCAAGTCCATGATATCATGAGCATTGGTCTAACGAATATTAAGTCCATGATATTCACCAAATGCTCAGAGTAATGGTCTCCAGACATCAAGTCCATGATGTCCACCAACTACTCAGCAATGGATCCCTGATCCATGGGAAGAATATAAAATCGATGATATTTTCCAATTCATAAGTATAATCAAATGAGTCATATAAGCAAAACCTTATCTCATGTATCCACGTAAGTATAAGAATAACCAACATAAATCTTATCTTATGAATCCTCATAAGCATAAGAATAACCAACATAGATCTTATCTTATGAATCCTCATAAGCATAAGAATAACCAACATAGATCAAGCACAAACTAAATGCAATATAATCATATCATGAATATAGACTGAGCTATAAAGAAGGTATGCTCCCACACATAAAATATGCAAATGTAATCATATGCCAACATAATCAAATGATAGCATATATCATATAGTTTCCTATTATATAAGCAAGGTAATGTAAAACATATGCCAATGTAAAGTATGCTTCCCATGCATACAAACAAAACAATGTATGTTTCCATCCATACATCAAGTTAATCAGCCATGTGCGTAAAGTATGCACATACATAACAGAAATATGTTAATGTAAGATATGCTGCAACATAATGTATGCTTCTCACAAATATGTGTTAATTAATCAGTTATGCCAATGACAAATAATCAGCTAGATATGCAAAGTAACAGCTATGCTAATCAGTTGTGAATGTTCCCATACATATGTCTAAGCAAAGTATGCATCCATGCATAATGTATGCTCCTCATATATGCATAAATCCAGCAAGTCAAGGTATCATAATGTATGTATCCAATATAAAACAGTTAATGTTCTCAACATATACCAAAGTGAAGTATGCAGTCACATACATAATGTTGTAAAGTATATCACAATATACTAAAGAAAAGAATGTGCTTCCTACACAGTCATAATCAGCTAATAACAAATAACTAGCTATGTCAAACAGCCATGTCAATAGGAATGATCCCGCACATTCATACAAAGAGCAAGGAAGGAGTTTATACCACAAAACCAGGTTTAAGTGAGCTCATGATTAAACTCCCTCTAAAGCTTAGGTTTACCTTATAATGTCCACAAGGTTAGACTCCCTCTCAATTGTATGTTTCCAGATATTTTGAAATTTACCCTAAGAAGGTCAATCGTAAAATTTCAAAACATGTAAGAATGTAATGACATAATTTTACCCATATCTTTTCAGCCAATCATGAGATGGTTTCACAACATAGAAACTAATATTAGGCGTAGAAGGCTAAAAGACCAATGAATTTGCATAATCAGAATCCTAGATCTTGATGCAAATCAAAACCCTCATAAGATGTAAGGTTAAATTACTATTTTCAGACCAACCCCTAGTTGACATAGATTTCTTAATTTTGAAAGAGTTAGACTGAATTCATAAATCTGAAAATGGATCTTTTACTCTACCTAGGCTCTGATACTATGTTAGTATTTTCAGTTTATAGCAAGGAATATACAATCTATAGAGGTCTTTCAAATACTAAGACACGGGATATAATAAATAATCACAAAGGAGAGATAATACCCGGATAGTATCTCTGAAATCAGACTTAGGAGACTTCAAAACTGAGCCTTCAACTCCCTCTAGATGAGACCGAGTTAGCCCACCTAGGGCTTCTTTTGACTCAGATCCGAGATGTCATCAATCAGCACTATGAGACAGGTTTGTCCTTCAATGTTGACTTGATGAGTATGGAATGCTTGCCCACAATCAGCCCCAGCTTTGCTATCACGCTCAAATCAAAACCCTCAATATGCTAATCGATCTTGATCATGAATCTGATCCAATTCCAAGTGTCAGGTCTGCCATAGTTCGCTGATGTATAGATCGCACTAGATCTGCCCTAGATCTGCACCTCATCAATAGACAAATCGCCCAGATTTCACGCCTTGTTTGCTTGTATAGATCGCACTATAAGGGCAGAACTGATTCCTCATTAGTGCAGATGATTATTGTCATCAATGCTGGTGTAGATCGGTCCATAAATGCTGGTTTGATTCGCTCCATAATGCTGAACTAATTCACTCCATAACCTGCATATTAATTCACTCCAAGCATTGATGAAGAGGACATTCACATGTTATGTTTTTGATATGTTTGTCCTTCATCAAAAACTCCAATATATATGAGCATTATTAAATAAACTCTTCCAACTCAAAGTGGCCAACTTGGGCTCTCCCAAGTAATTTATTTTATTTATAATAAAAATAATAAATGCCTTATTATTTATTATTATAAATCGCACTTCCACATATATATTAATTAACCAAAGGTGTGATAATAAAAATATATATCCATAATTTATTATTATCAACTTACTTGTCCTAATTGATCTTAGCCGAAAAGGCCATAATATTAACAGGTTGACTCCTTAAAAGAAGAATTTTAATGAAGCATCAACATGTAATCCAGACCAGGCTGGAGCGAATGTGGTTGCTAGATTCAGTTCAACCATCTTTTCAAGGGCACTTCTTTTTCCTTGGTACCAAATCCAAAACCAAGCTGAAGTCTATTGCATTCTTGGAAAGTTAGAAAATGGCGGTCTCCATTCCCTGTTCTTGCCTGGGGGTTGAAGGAGACTATTAGTTATCCAGGGTATTCCTGGTAAACCAGTACTGAACTGGGAAATTTGGAACATTTTGGAAAAGACTCAGATAATAGCCAGAAGCTCTAATAAGATTTCTTTTGGGCACTGTTATCATGAGAGAAATCAATTGGCTGACCTTCGCAGTGAACAAATTGACCAGCACCCTTTCTCTTCTAATATCTGTGATTCGCCAGAGACTTGGCCGATTTTGCATATTTTGACGGAGAACTTACCCCTGAACATTACTAATGTCAAGCCAAATGTAAGCAATCCCACTAGACATTAACTGGTAGCATGTATGCTTCAGCCTGTTAGCTACGTTGTTTGTATTTTATAGTTTTCTCAGATGTGTCTTCTTGAATACTATGTTGTGTAGTTCCTTTCTTCTGTGGTCGTTGGCCCCAATAGAACCCCACATCTTATCAATCGAAAGAAAACAACTACATATGATATATACAAAACAGAACAAAATAGACTACAATTACATAATAGTAAGAGTTAAAGGTACATTCCAAAGAAAACTAAATATGAATAAATTGGCATTCAACATCTACCATAAGCGAGTTAAAAAGTATTACCATTGAAGTGTTCCATACAAGCAAACAAAACATGCAAGACCACAATATTTAAGAACTCTAACATAGAAAGAAAAAAACATTTGTCTTTGTACAATCAATGTCATAAACCACTCAACAAAACCTTACGGCAAAAGAAAAGCCACACCTCTAACCAACTAGTTCCATTGCAAAGAACAGTTAAATGTTACCTCTAGATCTTTTTCATCATACAGGGGCTTTGGCAACTTTCTTCTCAGCCACCACTCTTCTGCTTCCTCTAAAGTGAACATGGATTTATCAATACTCATCAAGGATCTACTTATCTGTGATAAAAACAGAATGAAATTCTCTGAGGCACAGTCATAGGCCTTTCACCAAAATCAGTACAGAAGTAATTAGCAAAGTTAAAATATTTTTCAGTAGATAATAATTGTGCATCCCCTTACAGTTGCTGACTTTTTTATATTTGCTATAAAACCCAAAATACAATGGTTAAATGCTGCATATAAGCAAACAATTTGATCCAGAAACATTATAGAACTAAAAAGTTCCCACAGATTGATCTATAAATTCAAGGTTTCTAATTTATTCAACAACATGTTTCCTCATAAAAGAGCAGCTCTAAAAAATGGATTTTCTATTATATACTGGTTCTAAAAAATTCTATTAATTTTACAAAATTAGGTGAAAACATATTCTCCTGCATTAATTGCATATAAACAATGTTTTGGGTTCCACTGAACCCCCCTTGTACCCATATGGGATCAATTTAGTGTCAGGTCCAAGACAGCTCTAGGTACACGCCACTCTGGCTGAAACCACAGCAAACCCCGGATGCCCAAGGCAGCAGACAATATAGACATACCAAACAACAGTTCTGCTATGGGTCCATCCTATAAATGTTTTTCATTATAATGGAGAGGATAGCCTCCTCATCCTGAAGTCCAATCATTGGACTTGTTTCAATCATCATTAATATATAAAGACTTAAAGTGAATTCAGGTTGTTATCCTTAAGGTCTATTAAAGTAATATTTGTTAAATTTACTTTTAGCTATAATGGTCATTTAGTTAGTATTTACTAATTAGTAAATTTATTTAATTTCTCTAGTTCTCAATTGTTTATGTTTTAGAACCTTCATTTGTAATCTCCAATTGAGGAGTATTCCTCTCCTTGTAAATTAATAAATTATCATTCCATGCTATCAGAGCCAAGGAATTTTTTGGCCATTTTTTTATCAATAAAGTTTGTGGTTGCCTGTAATTTATTTCCAGAAATTTTTTGAAACATTTTTTTATGAAAAACCATGGCTTTTTATCTAAGTTACCGATTCGGGTGCGGATTTGGATGCGGATGCAAGAATCGGGTGCGCGGATGCATGAAAATTGTTTTTAGGGGATGCAAATGCATTTGGATGCGTGCATATATATGTATTTTTAATATATATATATATATATGCAAAGAAGTGCAAGAAATATACAAAAATAAATCATTTGCTAGTATGAATAATGATACTTCACCATTGATCAAGATTCAAGATATTTCATATTTGATAGTTCAACTTAAAACTTCATAGACACAAATATTCAAATTGAAAGAAGTTCAATAACGAATTACTCATGTCCAAGATTCCAATGCAGTTTGAACAACAAAATCAAATTGATAGCTTATCATGTTCAAGATTCCATAGCTCAAGACTCCCAGAATTCTACTGGATCACTACTATACAGGGTGCGATCTTGAAGTTTTTTTAATGTTACACAATGTTCAAGCGCCCGGATGCCCTGTGGGTGCCACCCGTATCTGGATGCCTGTGGTGGCTTCCGGGTGGCACCCACAGGGCATCCGCCCCCGGATCTGCCTCCACAGGCATCCGCTTCTGGATCCGGGCTATACCAGGGCGCATCGGTATCTCAGGTTTTTATCACAGTGAAAATTGTAGGTTTAGCAAAATCACGTTTTTTTGTCTGAAGATCATGGGCCTTCTTCTGCCAGGCATGCATGTGTTTCAGGGGTTTTTCTGAGCGACAGGATGTAAGTTGCAGCCTGGTTTCAGCTTTGCAAGTGACGCGTCACAGGTTTTTTCTGCAAAATGTGACTTATTTGTGTCATTTTTTGGGCTCGCATTGTCTGATTTTGGGCAGCGACACTTCTTCTGTGATCTGTTTTTGCCATGTTTGTGATTTACCTGCACACGCGCCCTTTCGTTGCACAATTTTTTTGCACAAACCATGGTGTTATTTTGCAGCGGGAGGGTTTGGTAGTCTTGACAGAGTTCTTCCTGTCAAATTTTTTTCTGACAGCTCTTTTTTTCTTTACATCTCTTTTGACTGATTTTTTGTAAAATCAAGGGTTTGACTGATTTTTGACAGAAAAGTCACTCTTTTGCCGATTTTTTCAATACAAAAATCGAAGATCATTGTTGTAGTTGACTTTGACCTCATTTTTTGTGCGTTTGGGAAATGGGAGGTATGGTGTCTTTGACCAACATCATGTTGGAAGCGAATCAGAGATTCAACAGTAAGAACTAGAATACCTAGAAACAAAGAATGCTCACCATTTTTGAGTATTGGTGCCTATATCTGATTATTCTGGGTAAATCTCCTCACCCACAACGGCAGGCAAATACTAGGAGAAGTTTGATGAGCACAACCATGAAGCGGTTATGTTGCACAAATTATCTGTCACCGACAAGATGCTTTCTGAAGTGCCATCTGGCAAGAGTGCTTCAAAAATCTGGACACACCTGAAGAATCTGCACGAAACATCAGACAAGGGCAGAGCATTCTTCCTTAAGAATATGTTGTTCTCAATTATGATGGACAACAAGATGTCTTTGCAGGATCATCTCTTGAAGATCAAAGACATTCATGATCAATTGGAGGCCATTGGTTGCAAGATGGAAGAAGAGGATACAGTGGCTATCACGCATTAAAGCTTACCATTGAAACTCTCAAAATTATATCCACCAATGGTGACCTGAAGTTTGATGACTTGTGCTGCAAGGTCTTGCAACAACAAAAACATTGCAGGAAGTGGTTGGCTGATCAGAAATCCAAACAGGGAGGGTCTCAATAGAAGGCCCACATTGCAGAGCATACAAAGCAAAAAGAGTCCACCTTTTATACATTTATGGCCAAAAGACCAGCAGATCATGTCAAACCTTCTGCTTGGTAAATTGATTCAAGAGCTTCTCGCCATTTCACACACGAGAGATCGGTTCACACTTCACAGAGTACAAGGCTTGCTTTGATTCAGTGATCTTTGGTGGTGGTAAAGAGTATACAGTTGTCAGCAAGGGTAATGTTCAGATTACATCTAGAGGGAGAAATCTGATTTTTCTCAATGTATGTTGTGTTCTGGGCATGGAGCTCAATTTGCTCTCCATGAGTCAGATTATGCAACACTATCCAAAGCTAGGTGTCACCTTCAGCCTTCAGTGCCACATTATTGTCACGGAATCCAAGAAGACAATCGCAATGGAGCTCGAAGATCATGGATTGTATAGGTTGGTTAATATTGGAGAATCTCAAAAACATGCAATTATTATTTACAGTTAATAGTTATTTACTTTCCGTAGTCAGAATATTATTTCAGGTTGACAATTAATAGTTATTTACAGTTCTTTCACATTTAGTATCTTAGATCATTAAATCATTTTATTACATTATTGTCTTGATCCCCTAGCTCACCAGAGTGATAGTAAAAGTGAGGTGGCGCAAGGGACGGTTTATCCCTCGAGTTTTAACCGGTCTTGAGGTTAGTAAACTGTTCCTTCTCCATAGAGGCTAAGGTATTCTCGCAAAGAGAAGGCATTGACTATGAGGAGACCTTTTGCTCCTCCAACAAAGATGAGCACCATCCAGCTGGTTCTAGCCATTGCAACACAGTTTGGTTGGATAGTCCATCAAATGGATGTTAAGAGTGCCTTCATCAATGGTGATTTGGAGGAAGAGGTCTACATGATGCAACCTCAAGATTTCAAAGTTGCAAGCAAAGAGGACCATGTATGCAGACTGGTGAAGGCTCTTCATGGAATAAAGCAGGTCGCCAAAGCATGGTACATCAAGACTCTCACATATTTGGATGTCCAGGGCTTTCAGACGAGTCCTTCACATCCCAACTAATATGATAAAATCGTTGGTAGTAATATCATTCTTCTTGTCATCTATGTGGATGATATCATCATTACTAGTAGTGGGGAACATTTGTTTGAGCATTAAACTGAATTTTTGTCAGGGATTTGATATGACTGATTTGGGTCTTCTGCATTATTGACTCAGTATAGAGGTTTGGCAGACAAGTGGTAGTATTTTCATCTCCCAATCAAAGTATGCCAACAGTTTGTTGGAAAAGTTCAAAATGCAAGACTGAAAAGTCTCATCTACACCTATGGAGAAAGGGCTGAAACTATCAACCAAATTGGACTCGCCAATGGTGAAAGAGTTGGCATTCAGGCAACTAGTTGGCAGCCTCATATATCTTACAGCCACTAGACCTGATCTAAGTTATGTTCTGAGCTACATATCTCATTTCATGACTGCCCCTAAAGCAGAACATTGGGTTGTAGCTGTAATATCCACCTCTAGTAATGAAATATAAATAAATAAGTGATCATTGTTATTAATAAAATAATCAAGATTAGTAAATATCGACTATATATAATGAAAATTCTATGATATTAGTCAATAATATTAATGTTTCAAGAAAACAACAACTATGTTAAAAACTTAAAAGTAATCAATAATCCTTAAAGATTACCCAAATAATAATATTATTAATTACTAATAATATTGTTATTAAATAAACATTGAACATAAAAATATATACTAATTATATTATTAATGTTAATGATGCAAATACTAATATAATAAATACAATATGTGGACCAATGAAGCCAACTACCCTTCAATCGGCAATCAAGAAAAATAACAGCAATATTACAACAATAGAGGGCCAACACAAGGAATCTAATAGTCAGTGACTATAGTTAGCAACATTTACTAAAGGAAATTACAAAAGACAAAGACGCACCATGACAAATTATATGAAGCAATATACTTTGGTCGAAAGGGAATTTTGATTGTCTAAAATCATTCGTGATGTCAACGCACATCAATATCTAGCATCGTTGATAATAATGATTATAATAATAACCTACCATCTCAGCTTATGGAGCCAGTCGTCGACATCATGAAGAATGTCGCGAATAATGGTGAAGGTAACTACGAAGACCGGTGGACTATCCAGTATGAAACGGTGAATGATCAAATCAGAATAGAAGAGGGGTATTGTGAATATCAAACTAGCAAAAGATTGATACATATGACCAAATTGATATGGAAGATTGGTATCAATGTGATGAAAGTAGATTACAGGCAAAGATAAAGATAATGTATATGGTTAGTCAGTACTTTGACCAATATGTCAAGGATATATTGTATGGGTACAATATAGAATGTCGACTAAGTCATACTCTAAAAAAATATGATTCGAGATAGGAAAAGGATTTAGAGAAAGGTGCGATGACAGACTAAGCAGCGATAGTTGTTATGAACAGATGCGATCTCTTGTAGAACAGACACGTCCTTTGATTCCTAATGAATGCAACACTCCCCATCGTGTCAAGTATAATATGGAGTTTCAATTCATGGAGGGAAGAAGGATTAGAATATAGGTAGAGGATCTGGTATTGTAAGAAAGATACCAGAGAGGTGTTAATATTTATAGCTGTCGGCTTAGATCAAACTTGGACTGCAGAATTAATAATTATTTATTATTAATTAACACCCTAAACTGTCGATTTTATAATGATAATAGTATTGTTATAAAGTAAAAAGTATTTAATATATATTGTGATTTATAATTAAAAAGGGTCCATTATTTGGACAAGTTAGCCCTCCTTGAGGATGACTATTTTGATTATATTCTCATATATATAGGAATCGATTTTGAGAGAAAGAGAACACCAAAAAACATAATGTGTCTTCTCTCCCCAAGATCTGATTTGCGAATTATGAAGGCAGCAGAGAATTTATGGAGGTCGCAACGAATTTGGAGCAGACCTAGGGCAAATCGAATTGGAGCAAACCTAGGGCAAACCAAATTTGGAGCAGACCTAGGGCAAACCGAATTTGCAGCAGAGATGGGCAAATTTGTAGCAGCCCTAGGAGCAGCGATTTAGGGCAGAACTGGAGTAAATTAAAGGCAGATCTAAAGCAACCCTAGATGAACAATTAGGGCAGATCTAGAAGAATATGAAGGATCAGATTCCAACGACGGATCTCTGAGTTACAATCCGGGTATTATCTTCCTTCTTCTTGTTTATTTATTCATACCCTATGCTTAGTTGTGTTAGATCTCTAGATTGAATATATTCCTTGGTGAAAATCTGAAAATACCAACATGGTATCAAAGCTACGGTTGAGTAAAGATCTTTTCAGATTTAGGAATACAACTAAGGATCTATGGTTTGGTCTGAAAAATTGTAATCATTGGTTGCCTTTTATGGTTCTCATTGGTTGGAAAGAAATGGATAGAAACTCTAGGTTGTGTCAAGTACAATTCTTGCATTTCAAATTACCTTTCCTTATTGGATCATGAATGTATCTAAAACTTTGTAAATGAACCTAAGAAGCTGATAGGGATTACAAATCTTGATCTAGAGGGTGTAGATCATCCCACCTTAGTGCATGGCGTGTATAAGGAAGTAAATCACTTACACCTAGTGTTGTGTTTTTATCTCCCTTCCTACATGAGTATGGTTGGATAGTGTCATGCTGATTATCTGCTATTAATTGAATAAGGAACATTCTTCACATTTTGTTGCAGCATACCTTTATTGTGCTTAGTATATGGAAACATTAACTAGTTTATGTATGCCTTATGTGGGAACATACCTTGCATTAGTTTTGCATCGGCATATGTCTTATATGAAGACACTCATAGTCATGTGTAGGCAGCGCACCTTTCATTAGTATATTGCAACTCCGCAATTAACATTGTCATAACTGAGATGTTTTATGATTCTTCATATATAGCTGATTGAATTAGCTATTTGATATATCTGATATAGATGGAATCTAAGCTTAAGGGGGAGTTTTATTATGGGCTCACTTACACCTGGTATAAACCTCTCTCTTCTATATGAGTAGGAACATTCCCCATTGGCATAGCTTATGATTGTATGTGTGAAACATTCATAGCTGATTGGAATGTCTGTTTAGCTTGGATAGAGGAACATACCTTACTCTATGTCACGTATTATATCTAACGCTGTTATGAGATCATTCACAGCTAATTGTTAGTATAACTGGTCTTACATTGACATATAGATGCATGCATTAGTGGATGAATATAGGTATTTGATGTGTATATAACAGCTGGCATATTTTATGGTTGTTGTATACATGGGAGCATATTTTTATGGATGTATGTTGTAAATACATCTCTTGGTTTATGTTAGCATAGGAACATGTTGACATCGATTTGTATATCTTCTTTACTCTCTGTTACAGTTGACTTACTGTTTTCCTTATGCATAGGTGCATGAATGTTGGAACATTCTTACTTTGGCATAGGCATATCTTTTGAGAGAACTATATTACATCTGGTTAGATGTTGGTTATCTTTAGGTGAAGAAGACTTATGTGATTATTCTTATGCACAAATGCTGGATAAATTATGCTGGTTGTATGGGGCTTACATCTTTTGTATAGCTTGTGAAGCATACTTTAATATTATGTATGAATGGGTCATACTCTCTTTCATTTACTGATTATAGCTAATGACTTATAATCATATTGGTTAATCTTATACTTGTAGGTTTCATATGATTATTCATTTGGATATACTTATGTTTTTGGCTAAGTTATTCTTATGAATTGAAGAATATCATTTGATGTTCTTCGAGTCCAAGAGACTCCTGGATCAGGGATCCGCATTTGCATGGATCAGGGATCCATCGCTAAGTAATGGGTGAGACATCATGGATTTGATGTCAAAAGACCATTACACCTAGTAACTGGTGAGACATCATTGAATGTCAAAAGTCCATTACTCCCAGTAATTGGTGAGACATCATTGGATGTCAAAAGTCCATTACTCCCAGTAATTGGTGAGACATCATGGATTTGATGTCAAAAGTCCATTACTCCAAGTAATCAGTGAGACATCATGTAATCAGTGAGACATCATGGATTTGATGTCAAAAGTCCATTACTCCAAGCAATTGGTGAGACATCATGGATTTGATGTCAAAAGACCATTGCTCCAAGCACTTGGTGAATATCATGGATTTGATATTCGTGAGACCGATGCTCTGGATATCATGGAGTTGATATCATTTGAGTCTTGGAGACTCATATATCAAGGATCCACAATTGAGTATTTGGTAACATCATGGACTTGATGATACCGTGAATATCATAGAGTTGATATTCTAAATTCTTGAGTCATGGGACTCGTGGATCTGAAAAATCCACATCTGGATAGTAAAACATCATGTACTTGATGTTGATATGATGTCATGGATTTGACATCTCTTGAGTCTTGGTGACTCGTGGATTTGGTTATCCACAAATTGGATGGTATACATCATGGACTTGATGTTTCTATATATTGAAGAATTTGGCAATCCAATGTTATCATGAATATCATGGACTTGATATTCTTGTGGATCTAATCAATCCACTCATTCGGAGGATAACGGTTTTGAGCCAAATTTTTATATAGACTTGGACTTATGGTAGATAGGATCTACCTTCATAGACTTGGAATCTATGATATTTCTGGATAGGGTATCCGAGATGATTATGTTTTTGTTCTCACTATCAAGGGTGATAATTAAGGGTGTGTCCTGGTATAGATGGGATCTATGGTTTGATCTTACCCTCCAGTCTAAGGGGGAGTGTTAATATTTATAGCCTATCGGCTTAGATCAAACTTGGACTGCAGAATTAATAATTATTTATTATTAATTAACACCCTAAACTGCCGATTTTATAATGATAATAGTATTGTTATAAAGTAAAAAGTATTTAATATATATTGTGATTTATAATTAAAAAGGGTCCATTATTTGGACAAGTCGGCCCTCCTTGAGGATGACTATTTTGATTATATTCTCATATATATAGGAATCGATTTTGAGAGCAAGAGAGCACTGAAAAACATAATGTGTCTTCTCTCACCAAGATCTGATTTGCGAATTATGAAGGCAACAAAGAATTTATGGAGGTAGCAACGAATTTGGAGCAAACCTAGGGCAAACCCAATTGGAGCAGACCTAGGGCAAACCGAATTTGGAGCAAACCTAGGGCAAACCGAAATGGAGCAGACCTAGGGCAAACCGATTTGGAGCAGACCTAGGGCAAACCGAATTTGCAGCAAAGATGGGCAAATTTGTAGCAGCCCTAGGAGCAGCGATTTAGGGCAGAACTGGAGTAAATTAAAGGCAGATCTAAAGCAACCCTATATGAACAATTAGGGCAGATCTAGAAGAATATGAAGAATCAGATTCCAAGGACGGATCTCTGAGTTACAATCCGGGTATTATCTTCCTTCTTCTTGTTTATTTATTCATACCCTATGCTTAGTTGTGTTAGATCTCTAGATTGAATATATTCCTTGGTGAAAATCTGAAAATAGCAACAAGAGGAAATAAACATTATATAAAATATGTTGGAACTCTTCTCAAGGAAGAGATGTATAAGGAAAAAAATATTCAATACTCTTCTTAAGGAAGAGATGAGGAAGGGAATAGAGAGTGGAAGTTTAGCAAAAGGAAAGGGAGGAAGAACAGCATAAGAGAGAATACAAAGACAGTTAGTGAAAAAGACAAGGGACTAGTGGTGGTGGTCACAAGTAATATCTTGTGATATCTATAGCAAACGTTCTGATATATATATATATATATACTAAAGTCCCTATAACTGGAATATATCCATATATATACGATATAAATACATATACACTCATTAAAAAAATTTGGAGGTTTATATTCTAATTCTTGTGATTTAACTTGGCATTATGGGATAAATTTCCTACTTATTTTTCTCTTATGCATTTATATGTATATCCACTAACTTGTTATGATGATATAGAGATCATATGGAATAAATTTTATATTCATTAAGAAATGATCCTATATCTGGAGGGGACTAATGGGGATTGCTATAGTTTCTTAGTCTCGAGATTGTTATAATCTCTTGTAGGCAGTATACATACTAGTATCAGTCATATGCATATGCGTAGGCTTGGATAACGTCTATCATTTCCAAGAGAATCTTATGAGCAGTGCTCTATGAGAATCTTATGAGCAGTGCTCTATGGGAAGATGTGTCGATAGTCCAGGTTACTTAGAACGGATCCTATATCCTTCAAGCCGAGAACCTGGAATCCTGTGAAGCCCGACCTAGAGGCAGCTCTTAGGATCAAATCCCTCTATTAACTTAGAATATAGAAATAATTGGTTAAATATTATATAATCCCCTATTAACAATGGTTTTTGCAGGGAACTTATATAAGGGAAACAAGAAGGGACATTACAGTAGCGAAGCATGTAATAAGATATCCGAAAGGAACAACTGAATTTGGCATTTTGTATAGCAAAAGCAAAGATCCTTAGTTGATTGGTTTTACAGATATAGATTGGACAGATTTTGTTGATGATAGAAAGTCTACTTCTAGGTATGTTTTCAGTCTTCGTATAGGTGCAATCACATGGACTAGTAAGAATTAGCAAGCAGTAGCTCTTTCCTTGATAAAATTTGAGTATCAGTTAAATCAACATGTGAAGCCAATGTGGCTATACGAAGGATGCTCACTAACATGAAATGGTCTCAAGCAGGGTCTTCGCCCTTGTTTTGTGACAATCAAGGGGTGCTAAAAGAAAACAAAGCATGTAGAGCTACATTGTCACTTCATTCAACAACTTGTTGAAGATGGATTTGTGCTGTTGCAATATGTTCCAATTGAGAATCAGACTACAGACATTCTAACCAAGTCTCTGAACCCAAAAAGTTTGTAAATTTCAAAGGGCAACTTGCAGTAGTTAGTAAAATGTGTTTTGTCATTGCACTAAAAGATCGAGTTGTTAATGCCTGATACAACCACTGCATTTATAGAAGACACGGTGTAAAGAGCCTGGCTGGCTCTTTGTCAAAAAACTAAATTTTTTGTATATTTGAAATGTATTGCAATTTCTATTTTCCTAACATATATAATTTTGTGCAATTCTCTCAATATAATGATTAAGAACAACAACAATTAATTTCTAACACGCAAAGGCTCACTAAATTAACCAATTCTATTACTTGCAAGGGTCAATAAACAATTCATAATTTATTAATTCAAATTGGCACCTTTAAACAAATCGCAGCATGCTGGACATGAAACACAGCCACTAGAAGAGGAAGCGTGGCCATCATGAAATGATACGCAAGCCTTCAAAAATTATACACAGGCCCTCAAGTATGTTACGCAGCCCTCCAAATACAAAACACAGCCTTCTAGATACAAAACACAGCCTTCCGGTATTGAATGCCACCCCTAGGAGATACAAAACACAGCCTTCCGGTATTGAATACCACCACTAGGAGATACAACAGCCTCCCAAATTAACACATGAGCTTCTGGAATAAATCGAACCAACAGAAGAATATTCAATCTGAATTATAAATGCTCATTACACAACCAATTTGGTATACAACAGCACCAAATTTGCAGCCATAAAATCAGAATTAAATTCTCAGAATCAGAACACAATTCACCACTGAAATCCAATGATTCAAAGTGCAGAAAAGGGGAGGAATCAGTCCTCAAACCCTACTTGAAAAACCCTTCAGCTATTTCTCCAAATGATAAAAAGCAAAGCCAATAATGAATCACTTCTCCATAGAGTCTCTTTTTTATAATAAAATAAGTGTGGCTTCTCCAATACACTTTTCACTTAAAAATCTTCTCACACACACTTTCAAATTAGAAGCCTTTATTTAATAACTTTGAATTAATAATGAATAACTCCCAAACTAAAAGCTTCATGAAGACACTTTTCACTTAAAAAGCTTCTTCAACACACCTTCAAATTATAACATAAATGATAAAAGTCATTTATTAAGATAAACTTAATAAACAACTTATAATATGAAGCTCCATCAAATAGACTCTATTATATGTTCATGATGTCCAACACCCTATGCTTACATTGCACTGCTAAAAATAGCAACCGCCCAAAATAGACTTACTAAAACTAGTAAGTCCCTCAAACTGAAAACTCTATAAATGAATCCATAACTCCACTGATACCAATGCCTAGGCGCTCTGCTAAAAATAGCAATCATGACGATCACCTAAAATAAGCACTTACTATAAATAGTAAGTCTATGAATCTGACTCAAACAAAAAACAATCCTGACATCACAGACCTCCAGAGTGGAAACTAACCACTGGCTCTACCACACGACCCTCTCCAACACCCTGATTAGCCTACGAAGGTCACAGAAATAAGCTAATCCCATGAGCCTAAAAACGGGGATATTACACACGGGAGGTAGTTAAGCCATGTTGTGAACCACTGCTACGCTTCACAAGACAAGGAGACCAAGGAAGCACACCTTGCAACAATGCCCCCCACACAAGCGTGGGGTTCAAACCCGTGACCTCAGTTGTGATACCATCTGTTGGTTGTCGTTGCACCAAAAGATCGTCCTATTAATGCCCGATTCAACTACTGGACTTATAGAAGACACGAGAGGTAGTTAAGTCATGTTGCAAACCACTGTTGTGCTACACAGCACAAGGAGACCAAGGGAAAACACCTTGCAATAGAATAACCATTAAAGGAGGGTATTAAAGTAATATTGTTATATTTATCCATAATGGCCATTTAATTTGTATTTAGTAAGTTTCTTTTATTTACTCTAGTTCTCATTGTTTCTATTTTAGAAACATCATTTGTAATCTCTATTTAAGGAATATTCCTCTCCTCATAAATTAATCAATTATCATTTCAAGGTATGGCCAAAGAAGCTGATCCAATTTAGCAAATGATTGTGCAGAAGGATATAAGACCAACTTCATCACATTTCCATTAGAAATTATCATATTCCCAAACCTGCAACTAACACAAATATTGGTTGTTGCTATCCATGGTCATCTTAGAATAAGAGGATAGCCCCCAAATTAGCCTTTGACTGCAAGACCATAAAGTTTGTGGGATATTCCTAGGAGTCAAGTGTAATAAGCAGGTTTTCTATAACTCTCCAAGTTTAACATTCACGTTGTTTGCAAAACCAACACTATTGGGGTAGGTCAAAGGTCAACCAATCACAAATTTTGCATGGTCTCTTTGGTCGTGACATTTATGGTAGCTCCTACATAAATCAGTGTTGCAAATAAGGATGCCATCAACGTGGACATTGACTATTGGGCTTACAAGGCCTGCATACTCGCGGATTACAATCTTGCCCACCATAATGTCAATATTAAAATAATGTAATGTTTCTTTAATGGTCATCTTACTTTAGGTAGTTTCTAATTTTGTCATTTGCTAACATTTGTTTCATTTAGAAACATCGTAATGTAATTGGCTATAAAATGCAACTCCGTTTTCATTATTGAATATACAATTACCATTTCATGGTATCGGAGTCCATCGATGAGGTTTTTTAGAGTTTGCCGAACTTTTTCGGCTCGATTTTTTTAAAACAAATCGAGTGGAATTAAATTTGTAGGTTTTACCTCTAAGAATCGAGGTTTTTATGTGTTTTGTATGTGCACCGCTCGTGGGATTTCTCAAAGATTTCCACAGTCGAGGAGTGTGGTTCTTTTAGGTGTTGTTTTTGTTAAATTTTGGATCAGAATATATGGCTTTTAACTTTCTTTTAAAATCCAATATATTCTGATCTAAAATTTAAACATGGTATCAGAGCCAGGTTCCTTCGTTAAAGCCTAATCGCTTGAAGGAAGATCTCATTAGATTAAAAGATCAAAATCAGATTTTTGGAAATGTTTTACCTACAGAATGACAATTGGAATGAGACTCGAAGACAGACTTGAAGGTGCTTCAAATTTTGAATCATGGAAACTTCGAATTATATTGGTATTAAGAAAGAATGAGCAAAAGACAATAATAGAAAGTCCTCTTAATCCTGATAGAAATTAGACTCTGCATATGACATGTTCAAAGCCCTAGAAAACATGTTTGAGATCAACAACACCAGCAGAATCCTTACTCTTAAAAATCAACTCTCTAATATTAAAATGAATAAAGGAGAGACTATCACCTCATATTTTATGAGGATAACAGAATTTAGGAATCAACTCTCTTCCATTGGTCACATTTATGATAATAAGGAGTTAACAATGATAACTCTAAATGGGCTCCCTATCTCTTGAGAAAAATTTTAGACAAGGAGTAAGTGCTCGCGCCAAACTCCCCAAGTTTGATCGACTAAAAGCTAACTGCATTCAAGAAGAGTGTAACCTAAGATCTAGAGGAATCATGGAATCCACTAATGAAGATGTTCAGGTTCTCATCACTAGTTTGAAAAGGAAAAGGGGCAAGAAGTCATATGATCAACAACCGTTCAAGAAACCTAGAGACCTCTCTACAATGCCTAGAGACCTCTCTACAATACAATGTTTTAGATGCGACAAGTATGGTCACACTGCAAGAAAGTGTCCTGACAAACTTAGAATCCAAGCTTCCCTTGCTGAAGTAAATAATTCAAATGTGTATTCAGAGAAATATGTATTCTAATAGAAATTCAAGATACCTTGTGATTGAGAGGGAGTTCACTAATAAAGATAGAACACTTCTGAGGTAAACTTGACATGATTATTGATTATTATACTAATGTTATTTTATAACTATATGGGCCCTATGTAAATCATAAGGAAGTGACGACTTCTAAATGATTATCACTTGTATTTGTTAAAGTTATTGGAAGGTGACGATCTTACAATAACTTTCTATTGTGATAGATATCTTGTGATGATTTAAAACAAATCATAGCTTGTGGATAGAATCGTCGATTGAGGCAATCCACCTGGGAACGTGTGGATAGAATCGCCGATGGAGGCAATCCACACTAAAGCTCGTGAGTCTGTGGATAGAATCGCTGATGGAGGCAATTCACACGAGAGCTTGTGGATAGAATCGCCGATGGAGGCAATCCACACTAAAGCTCATAAGTTTGTGGATAGAATCGCCGATGGAGGCAATCCACACGAGAGCTTGTGGATAGAATCGTCGATGGAGGCAATCCACACTAAACCTCGTGAGTTTGTGGATAGAATTGCCGATGGAGGCAATCCACACTAAAGCTCATGAGTTTGTGGATGGAATTGCCGATGGAGGCAATCCACATGAGAGCTTGTGGATAGAATCGCCGATGGAGGCAATCCACGTATTGGGAATATGTTTTACATTATGAGAATTGATTTCTGGTAGACAAACTTTCACAATTTATGACCTTATTGTGATTTACATTTTATGTTGATGTTTATAGCTTCATTCAGATAAAATTAATATTATAAGAAAATAAATAAGCAATATATTAATATATATATATATAGTTATAACATATCTCTTTATAATATTGAATCAAATAAACATCATATAAATTAATAATATTATTCATATTAATATTACCGATTTGTATCGGTTAATATTAATAATAATGTTCAATCTTATTAAAACTGATTCGTATCGGCTAAAGCAACATATCGAGTAGTTCATTATGAATCGGGTGACTTGGCAGAGATACTAATTAGTATCGGTTGGCATATGAAACAGTAATAATGGATATCGGTTGGCATGTGAACGTCGATCACTAATTAATATTGATTAGTTATGAAATGGTATCGATTAATGTTGTGGAAAGACATGTTGACGAACAGACATGTCTCCACACGTGGAGACATGTCTCTTCATCAACATACCTTCACTTATATATGAACCTTTCATGATCGAATGATGACAAGTATAGAAAAAATATAATACAAGTCTCATTCATCAATATAATATTAATATTAATAAATTTATATATATCTGTTATTGTATTAGTTATAATATATATTGTGATTAAATATATATGATATAGATTGAGATTATATACATCTATATTGGATTTTAAAAGAAAGTTAAAAGCCATATATTCTGATCTAAAATTCAACTGTTTTTTGTCTATTATTTTTCCTTGCAACTTCCGGGACAGTTTTTCGTATAAGGAAAATGCGGGTTTTACATTGGCATTTTTTGGTTTGAGTTGTGTTTGTTCTCCCACACGACAGCTCCTGCAACTACTCACGACGGCTCTGTACGTTTTTGTGAGACATTTTTGCTCATGAACGTTTTCCTAACATATTTTGAGTGTCATTTTTTTGAGTTTCATTTATGTGGATGGCTTTGTTTCTTGGATGGAGCTCGCGTGAAGCCTTCTATGCCCGTGATTTTGTGCATCAACTTTCTCCTGCAAATCATAGCACCTTTGCTCAAGGGTTTTTCAACAAATTTATGATGGCTCTGCATTCTAGGTTTTTTTATTTTATCCTAAAAAATCAAGGATGGGTTTTATAATTTTTCTCTTTAAAAATTATATCTTGGTTTTTACTATGTTTTCCTCAAAAAGGAAGTTTTGTACTCTAAGCAAATCTCTGCATCCAATTTTATGTTAGCTACTCGTTGAGGTTCTTGAATCTTTTTGTCGCATGATGTCTCTATTCTGTTGTGCGCCATTTGAAGGGTTTTGCCTGATTTTATCTGAAAAATCATGGTTTTTTTTAAATTTTTTGCACGATTTTTGTGTGACGAGGGTTTTCTGATTTTTTCCAAAAACAATCATGATTGATGTTTCAATGTCTAGTTTTGATCAATTTTTCCCCTCAAAAAACATGTTTGGTTTTTTTGATTTTCTCCTCAAAAATCATCTGGATTTTTTTATTTTTTCCAAAAAAAATTGTCCAGTGTTGTTGCCTCAAGGTTTATTGATTTTTTCTGCCAAAAAAAAATCATTGGAGGGTTGGCTTGGTTTTTTTCCTCAAAAATCAAGAAGTTTTTTGTGGGTGATCTCAACGTCACATCAAGGGTTTGGCATTTTTTTCCACAAAAATGTGGTTTCTTCCAATTAGCTTTTGGGTCATAGTGCTCATCTACAAAAGGGTTTGGTGATTTTTCCTCAAAATTGTGGTTTTAGTTAGAGAAGTTGTTCTCAATATCTCTGGCTACATGGAGGGACGGTTTTTGCTTACCCAACATTAGGTTGGAGGGTTTTTGGTTAGCTTGGTCATTTCCAAAAGTTTTACACAATCAAGGAGGCTCTCAACGGCAGACTCATTTTGCAAAGCGCTTTATGCATTCATGAACAAAAGGGGGCAGCCTTCTAAGTTCTATGCATTCATGACCAAAAGACCTATAATTTATGTCTTTTGTAGGGTTGTTTGAACGATGACCATCGAGGGTATGAAAATAATGCAATGTTCCTTTAGTGGTCATCATAGTTAGTTTAGGTAGTTTATGTCTTTTGTTTACGTTTTTTTCATTTACAAACATCGTAATGTAATTGCCTATATATTGTAACTTCGTTTTTTTCATTATTGAATATACAATTACCATTACAATCAGCAAGTTTTCCAATTACATGTAAAGTTTGTGGGTCCTTACATTTCACCCTGGGTTTTTTAAACACAATTCCTTTATTACTTCAGTATAAATAGGCACATCCCCAATGGCCTGAAATAAAGGGATTTTAACACACATTTTTCAATTGCTCAAGGAAATCAAATTTAGGCTCATGTTCATAGTTTTTAGTATTCAATCTCTCTGGGAATGGAGGTTCTCTAATTATGGTTTCCTCTCGCTCAGGTGTTGATTCTCATTACTTGGCTAAGCATTACCACCACTAGAAGGTTCCTCTAAGGGTAGTTTCATTATAAATGGAGATGTCGCTTAAACTACAGGGAACCCATTGTGCCCAAGGAGGACAGTAGGCAAACCTAGGCCAACATTGTAAAGCCAAAAAAGTGAAAATAATTTTTTCCTGTTATACATTCTTTAAAACCAAAAACTCATTCCTAGATGCCCATTCTCTCCCCAAAATGAGGGCACTTAACCTCATTTGTCTCAATTCACAATCACAAATGAGTAAAAACTCTATTTTGTCTCCAAGCTTCTATTGTTGTTTTTTGAAGGCTACCTCATGTTTCTTAGAAGGTGAAGGCTATAGAAGAGAGACCTCAACCAATAGGAGAAAAAGAGCTACACAGAAAATAATTATCTCTCAAAGGTGAGTTAATTTTGTTTTTTATTAGTTTCGAAAAACAAATGACTTTTCAAAAAAAATCATGTTTTTTTTTGTTGAGATTTTGAATATTTTTAAAAGCTTTTATACATTATATAGAGGGTATAAATAGTAAATTTAAAGTGCTTTTTTTTCTTTGTTACGTATCCATAGAATGCTTGGTAGTTATAGTTCAATTGCTCCAAATATAGATAGCTAATTTAAATTTGACACAACCTCACCTCTTTGGCAACATAAAACCATGACTGAACTTCCTAATGATGGGGATTATCATTGGTAATGTAACTGATGTAGGAATATGTCCATGAGCACATATAGTTGAATAAAGTCCACCTATGCATTATTATTTGCTTAAGAATAAGAATTTGCCCAAGACCAAATAAAAAAGGACTGCAAACGCAACAAACAATGGGATATATTAAAGAACAAGATGTTGACATAATACATCAAAAGAAAGAGCACACCCTCTTTCCAAGAAAGGATCCTTGCTTAACGCAACAAAATGGCTCACATCCTTTCATGCCACCATCTTCACAAGAAGAGAATACCCCCTTTCTTTCCCATAAGCAAGGCCAATTGGAAAAGGCCTTCAAGAGTGAGGCGGGACAAGTCGCAAATGATAGTGTTGCTTATAGCATTTATGGCAATGGACTTCCTTTCAACCTTGTTAAATCACCATATTGGCAAGATATGGTGACAACAATTGCCAATGCATCCATTGATTACCTTAGTCTAAGCTATGAAAAAGTGCACACCATATTATTGGCCAGGAAGAGAGCTTCCATACAAGCACCATTGAGAACAATTAATGATACATACCTTGAAACAATGTATCCATCATTTCTAATTTTCTAATGGATGGACATATTGCAAAAATAGACCACTAATCCATGTCATTGAAGTGTCCCCTAAAAGGGCAATGTTTACTAAGGCAATAAATCATGAGGTGCATCTAAAGGAAGCAATTTCTATTGCTAATATCCTATTACACTCCATTGAGATGGTAAGCCTCAAAAACAATGTCGAAATTGCAATAGACAATGCTAAAAGTTGTAGAGCAGTTGGTTCAATAGTGGAAGGTACATATGAGCATTTTTAAGGACATCGTGTGCCATTCACTCACTCAATTTGAAAATGCAAAAGATTAGCACAAAGATTGAACGAGTTAAAAAAAATTACACCAGCAAAAGAAATTCAAATGTTTCTAATAAATAATCATGTCATAAGCCATCTTCAAGACCTTCTCCACCTTGGAGGTATTGAAAGCAATTTAAATTTTATTTTTTAGTATATTTAACTAATAGGCTTCTCTTTTGAGGTTGCTTGCAAATGAAAGTTGTCTCACATTGGAAAACAGCTGGCATCAAACAGTTTTAAGATAATGGTTTAGGGTGACATGAACACATGTGAAAAAGATCTTTAAATTTATCTTAAATATTATTGATGTGTGTATACCAGAAGGAGAATTTTGGGAAACTCCAAAAATAAAAGATCTGTTTTTGCATCAAAGCAATGGTGGATAGATAGGGATAGAAAAAAGATGATTTGAAAGGTAGGGTTGACTGCCAAATTTTTCCTGTGCCGGAAAATTGGATAGATTTGCTTTAGAAAGTACTCGCACAGATCTATGATGCATAGTTCAAAATATCGTTATCGGCAACTTATCACCAAGGGCAAAAAAAAAGATATTGGCAAATATCGGAGATAAGTCAGCAACTTCTTGGGAAAATATGAGGAACTTAAAAAATTGCTTAAATTTAATTAGAAATGCATATTTTTTGCAAAATTCAATAAGGAGACACATCTAATGAGTCAGTAAATGAGTAAGCAAACCAAACAAGCTGATCTAGATATATATAAATGCAAATATGATACAAAACCGCATCCTCATGTGGAATGTTGACGGCTCGTAGCCATTGTCTAATAGTCTGAACTCTAAAGCAAACTTAAAATAGCAAATATTAGTTGACCACCGATCACTGCACTGCATATATTATTCACCAATATTAATGATGTTGGTTATCTAATTGTATTTCATCGCTTCTATAGTTGTGTCATTGATTTAGTAACATAGTCAAGGTTAAGATATGTCTTTGACAATAGACTCCTTTATGATGATTGTCTTCTTCCTTACAATGTTCCCGTTGGCGAAAGTCCTTGAGTTTATTTCGAATGGTATAGACCGTGCCTGGCAATAATATTCCTCCTCTGATAATCGAATGATTGCATAAAATCACTAATTATAATATTGTATATGTGAGTATGATTGCTGTATGAATTGGTACTACATGATAAGTTCTTTAAAAATCGCAATGAATTGTCGATATATTGGCGATAAAGCATCAAAATATCGGCAAGAAATTGAAACTTATTTGTCGCGATAACTTTACACAGTTTATCGGGAGCCAAAACTTCTCGCAATAAGTTGTCGTAATGCAGAGATATCGGCGATATTTTAATCTATGTTGTGATGGGTCACATCAAATCCCAATGGTTCATCCCTAAAATTAAATGTGGTATGCTACTATGGTGAACTAGATTGCAATCTTTATAATAAATGCAAAGAAAAATATCTAAGAACACTGTCCCAATATTAACTCACAACTAGTATTTTCATTTGGAAGGCTGTAAAATCTTGCATCTTTAGGATCTTGAATCAAGCTAAAGAATCTGGTTAAACAATTTATGCTTTGGTATGTTTCTACCTATTTTTTCTCATCAGCGTCGCTAAGTTCTAACAGCCAACACAATTTGTGCAAAATCTTGAGGGAAGTCACTGCCAAGGTTTTAGCGAGTATTTTTTATAAGTTCTTTTTAATCTAGAGATGTTAAATCATTTTTCGCGTGAGGAGTGTGATCATGATATTTTATGTGATGTACATTCTTTTATAGGTAATGATATTGTTTAAGTTTATATCTCCCTTACACCACTTCTTGGCTCATCACTAACGTGCCTTCTCCACCCATATATGGCACATATTTGATTTTTTTCATGTCAAAGTTAAGATGAGTATGCCAATATATGTTCTTGGTTGTGCAGTGAATCTTGTTTTCATATGGTGAAAATATTTTTTGGAACGTAATGTTATTTTCTATGCGAGTTTTATTCTGTTGTGATTAGGGTTTTCAAAATGGGTGCGGCAACTTTCGTGTTCTTCTTAAGCCTTTCCTCAATAACTTGAAGCCTTTCGCAAATAATCTCATTCTACAACACAAGAACACCCAGTTGGCTCCACAAATCCCTTAGTCCATTCTCTTCTTCTTGTTCAGCTAGGTTGAGGCGCCTCTTCTATGAAGCCCAGACGTTTTCCTCTTCACAAGAACGGACCCGCATGTCAAACTACACATGCTCTTGAGACAATCATTGCATTCATCCTAAGGCAGCTTCATTTACTCTGGGCATTGGAAGGTTTGCGGTGGGAGACGCTAGTTTTCGATGTTTTATTGCATCATTATTATTTGGTGCAGATCGTATTGGCCTTTGGAGGGCTCACATTTATTCATTGGCTACATCCAATGTTTTTTTTAACAAGTATTAACTTGCTTGGTTGAGGGTTTACAATTTCATAAGCCAACCGGAGTCTCCAACTTGGCATGGGCTTATCCTTGGTCACTCTGATATTTGTTTGGCAGGCATCTCTTTTGCAATCGGTCTCCTCACTCTCTGCGGGTGCATTCAAGTCTTATGGCCTACAAATTGTTTTGTGCAGTGAAATTATCACATTTTTAGGTGCACTAGTCAGGAGCTTTTGCTTGGTTTTTTTTTTGGGGTGGGTCAACCCCTTATTTGCCCCCACCAATTTTGAGAGGGCATTCCTCCATTCATGTGACCCACTTTGCATTTAAGTACTATATGTAGACCCAAATGGGTGTGTGCAACTGGAAATTGAAAATGCTTGAATTGTGAAGTTTTTTGTTTTTTTGTGTAATTAGGGTTCTTTTTTAAAAGCTTAGAATGAAAGACTTCTAAATCTTAAACTTTGCTACCGATTGCACCATGCTTTGGTTTTTCATGTTCAATTATTCAAATTAGTTTTGTAAAGTTTTAGGAATTTACACTTGTTTTAATGTTAAATTTTGTAATCTGATATGATCGTCCTACAAGGTGGATCAGAAAATCTTGTAAATTTTGTTGAGTTTTGTTAGAAATTAAAGTTGAATCTCTAAGAGATCACTCTTGACTACAGTATATAAGTTCATGGTGTGGTTAATCTGAGAATTTGAAGGTAATATAAGAGGTTTGTGTGTGGTTATATGAAAATGTTAAATTGATTTGTAGGTCGTAAGGATTTATTCTTATCTTATGGTATGGTGAGAAGCCCTTTGTGGCACTTCTTTTTGAATTTTTTTCTATTTCAAGCTTAAATTCCTTGCATTTTGAAGTAATGGCAAATTTTACTTATAATTTAGAGGCATTCATCTTTATTTGCTGGGACAGCTTTCCTGAATTAAGTTTGGCATTTTTTAAGCACGATTTCGCAATGGATGTTTATTTTCTCTAATTGCAAGCACGGGGTCAGTGTTTCATTTATCTCTCCTTTAATGCCTTTTTGGGTTAGAATATGCCCATTTCTTGAAGCAATGACCTTTTCATTGCTGTAATTTTGTTTCTTTTACCCTTTCCATGAATATTATAATTTATCTTCATATTGCCTCTTTTTTTAAGCATATGTTCTCTTGGTCTACAAAATTTGTTCTTGTTTGGATTTGTCAGTAGTGTATCCTAGATTTTGCTTGTGCTTAATGGTGAAGTTTAAGCAAACCTTTTAGTTTCAATGAATAAATCAGTTATGTAATATTTATATATTAGTGATGCTTAATATAACTATGTAATATTAAAAAATATTTACATTTAACCTTCAATTTTCTATCGGAATATCTCTTGAACCTCTTCTAGGTGGAAGTGCTAATTTTAAAACTTTTATGTGATGTGTCATCTATCTTTTAATAATTGAACTTGTTTTATTTTTTGCACGATTGTCTTGAGATGACTTGGGAAGGTGCAAGAGGCATTGAGTGCTACAATTTGTCAACAAACTTTATAGCGTAAGGCAATCAAACATAAAAAGAGCTTACAAAGTCAAGCATTGATCCTGAATGATGTATGTTATGGTGGGCTCATGTGGAATGTGTGTTTAGTTTCATAAGCCCATCATCAAGATGATTAGGCATGCTGACATAGATCACCTGTGGTTGGGTAAAATTTATGATGGCATGGACCATAATAGAAGCCAAGAAGTATGACCACACAAAAGCATTTTATGAAAAGTACAAAAAATCACTGTTAACCATTGGGTACAAAAAAGACCATACCATAGGATCTCCTAGCATTTGCTTCATCTCCAAAGTATTATAGCTTAAAAATACTTTCTTTGCCTCGAAGGGTGGCACCATACAAAGATGAATAGGCTACTACTAGCTCCAAGACTACATTCAAATGAATATTCCCACATGTAGATATACAAAGTGCTCCCTTGAGTGAGGTTGGCCACTTCATATCTTCAAAGAATCATGATGTTTGTGCAGTTTGAAACACGAATGTGAAAGATGCTCATGAATGGTGGTACATGCATGGCTAAGATTCAATTTATTTGCAGCAACTTGTAATAAAAATTCACTCTCAAGTACGCATTCTTTTATTAATTTAACTTTCTCATTTATTTTTTGCTTCTATATATTATAATTTAAGTTTTGCGATTGTAAATGTTGTATGCACATTCAACAGTTCACGAGTTCTTCAGCTAAGTGGAATTGGAGTTCATACTTCTTTCTCCATTCAATTAAGCACAACCAATTGAATGAAAGGAAGAACTGAGGATTTGGAATTTTTGTACTCCAACTTGTGTGTCTTGTCCCCTAAAATCCCGGATTCCAATGAGAGAATGATGAGGAATTGGAATATAAGTCCCAAGTGTGCTGACTTAGACACTACGGTTGCATAGCTTGCTGAAGTATCTATAGATGATTTAGAGTCTCCATCTGACATGGCTAAGGGGAGTAGCCTTAGAGCTAATTCTGGTTCAAATGAAATTGAACTAATTGCTAGCTTTGATGCTCTCAATGAAGAGCAATATGTAAATTATTGAATATTGAATGTAATTTTTATTTTATATTGACATTTGACAAATCACTGAATAATAATATTGTGAATTTATTTAACTATTTCTTTGTTGCAAACTATGAAGTATTTAAATAGCATGTTTATTAGCAATCATGAGTATTACTGTTTTTATAATTTTCAGTTTACATATATATGAACCCATACCCAAGGAAAAAAAAGCCATACTGGCATACCTGAACCTGTACCTGCCCCCATACTAGGACCTGCACCCTAACATATTACTATTGTGACACAAATATTGAAAAAATGAAGATCATTCAACCTTTATTGCATAGCAATGAGTACAGAATCAGAATGGAATATGTCATCTGATATGAAGCCAGCAAATTTTCAAGACCCCTTAGATTAGGGTACAAATAGATATGGCATTTATAAAAACACATGCACATACATATTGTATTTCAATAGGCGTAGAACATGATATAAATATATATACAGGTAGATAAAAATATGTATTTAATGTCTTTCATATTTTATTTCTAAATTTTTTGTCATTTGAATTTTTGTGATTCAAATATACATAATATTTTTTTAATGTTTCCTTTCGCTTTGGCAGTTTATAATTTTTTTTAAAAACTCACAGCTATGAGTAGTTATCTTAACTGTGGTCTTCTAAGAAATATTTTCCTTGTGACAAGGGTTACACAAATTCCAGTGAGCATGACGGAAGAAGATGGGGAAATGTTTCAGATATTGTGTATGTACCACAACACCTTATTACCATATATGCTTGTACCACTGGTATCCAGGAGTTTACCCCAACAGACTTAGTGGCAACATCCTCCTAATGGGTGCAATATTGCTGTCCGCCACTCCCTTTAGGCATATCCAATATGGCATCGTCACACTTCTACAGATTTTCCTTTAGGACCTTTAAGTGTTATTAACATTTAGCATATTCCAGATCTTCCTTTGATGTCACATTATTTGTTTTGTATCATGTTAGATTGTATACAAGGCTTCTTTCAATCTCTAAATTTGCATCTATAATGTGATCATTTAGGAATTAGGAAAGCTAAAAATGTGTCACTATTATGAAAAGGTAATTATTAGCTTAAGTCATTATTTCTAGATCAAATTAGTGTTTTGCTATTTGTTGTATATTGCATGACACTTCCATTATTGCCAATAGAACGGGTAGCATGTGCTTGCAAGGTTGCGATCCTTCATCTGCCTACATCCTTGATACCCAAAAACATATGCAGGATGATGTTTTCTTCTTTTATCCTGTGTCAAGTTGTTATCCTTAGAACCCATCCATGATTACTGTTTCAATGAGAATCTTGTTTAATTCTTTGCTTGTATCATCATCCAGATTTTCACTATAACAGCCAGTTCATTGTTGAATTCATCTCAAAGTACAATACTGGATGTGCTTGGTCAAATGACATTTCTTCCACAAATCAGCCATGCTTTTAAAAGATAAGGTAATAATAATAGTGTTGTACAGAGCAAGACAGCGGGGAACTTGTTTAAAGCATTGAAAAAAGGGAACATCAAATGGACCTCAACAGTACATTAAAGAAATGAATCTATATATAGGCCAAAAAAACATTTCTCTTAGTAGATGCAACCAGTAAAACTTCTGCATCAGTTAACCAGTTTCAGAAATATGTTTGAAGGTTATTAACCAATTATAGTAAGCACAATGAAAAGCATGAATACCTGGGGTGCAAACACATAGCCAAGAGTTCCAAAAATAGCCCCTCCTAAAACCACACCAGCAACAAAATCAGCTGTGGCATGTCCTCTCCCACTGCCACCACTGCATTAACAAACAGGACATGAGGAACAAATCAATGAACTTGTATCTACCAACTGTGGAAATAAATTGCAAAATAAGGGACAAAGGAGCACATTAGTAGTCTAACAATCTCAAAATAAAGACATTTCAACCAAATTAAATTCTACTCAAAACACACATACTGAAATTTATGAGTTAAAAGTTAGCTAATAAACTCTAGACACAATTGGTTGAGTCATTAAAACAATAAACAATCCAACCCATCTGTATATATATATATTAAGTAAATAATAATACTAAAAATTGTATATATTAAATATTTGAATCATATAGGGAGTATATAATTGGATTATATAACTAGAAGATTTAATATATTTGAAGTATGAGAATTAAAATATATATAATATAAAATAATAAATATCTAAATCTAATACTCAATTTATAGATAATAGGAATCTACCTCCTATCTCTTACTAAGGTGTCCTAGGGTAGGGAGTTTGTGGAAGGGAGAGGCGGAGTAATTTCGGGCACATGACGGTTGTCCCAACACTGGGGTTATGCCTTGAGGGAGGCCGCTTGTAGTTTGTTTCACGCGCCCTTGGCACATTAAGTCTTCCAACTTATGATGATGTTAGTAAGGAAATGAGAAGGGATCCTTGTGATCTATATGAAGAGATACTTGAATGTTAAATCTAGACTATGTTCATTAATTTATCAATTGATGGTTTGCATTTCTTTAATAATTATGAATAATGATGGTTAATATGGAGTAATATGCTAATATACTTGGTTAGTAAGAATGATTCCCTAATTCAATATTCCTAACTTTCACTAATTTATGGAATATAGGTCAAGTGGTAGGAAAGGGGTAATTACAATTGGTATCAGAGCTTTGATCCTGTCATCCTATGGGGTAATGATAAAACAATAGATCTGACAATATGTATATTATGTGTATACTTCATGTATGATATGTGTTTGCATCTATTCATGTGTATATTTTATATTTTCAAGCTAAGTTCGCCTATAATGTCATCCTACGGGGTAATGATAAAACAATAGATCTGACAATATGTATATTATGTGTATACTTCATGTATGATTTGTGTTTGCTTCTATTCATGTGTATACTTTATATTTTCAAGCTAAGTTCACCACTGGACCCCTCCGAACCGGCCCAGGTATGAACTGGTCTGTGGTCCGAGTCCGGTTCGCCTGTGGGTCCGGGCAAGGTTCAAAAAATCGGACCTAGTTCGAATTGCTGGCCCGGACGATCAAACTCTGGCGAACCACTTCCGAAAATTGCAAACCCCTGGCGAACTGCGCCAAATTTCGAGGCTTGAACGTCACTTAAGTGACAAAGTTTTGCAAAATTTTATATTTTTTTGACATCCGAAACCCTAAAAGATGGTTATGAAAGGCTAATTTTTGCTTCTCATTCTCATTTGTGGTGTGCAAGTAGGTTATTTTGACTTGAGCAAGAGAAAAAGAGCAACTTCTTGGTTGTGCAAGGAGGAGTTGGAAGATTGGTTTGTGAACTTTCTTCAAGTGTTTGTGTCTCATACATACACATTTGCAAGCTTATAATGAGTAGAGGTAAGTTCTTGTTTCATTTGTTTTTTGTTTTTATTTAAGTTTTTTATTTTTTTCATTTCTCTTTCATTCTCCATAAGATCTTAGCCATTTTTTCTATAATTTTTCATTCTCTTGCTTTTAAACTTTAAAGTTTTAAGTTTTAGATTAAATAATGAATATGTATACAATTTGAAATTTCTTCCTATAGGAAAAGGAACTACAATGGCATCTACCTCTTCCTCAGTAGGCAATACCGAACAAAGAATAGAACCCCACTCTGATTCTCCTTTGTGGAAACATGTTGATATTATAAGAGCCCTTCCAGGAGGTGGTGCATTCCGTTGGAAATGTAGGGGTTGTGATGTAGAAAGAAATAGCTCATATTTTCGTGTGGTAGGCCATTTGTGTGGATACCTTGGTAGAGGAGTCAAGAAATGCCCTGGAAAAAGAGGTGTACCTGTACCCAATGAAACTGTACTAAAGTATATTGAAGGGCATGAGGCAACAAAAGAGAGAGAAGAACGTAAGCAAAATTCAACTAATGGCATTGGCAATAGAAGTAAAAGTGAAAAAAAAAAAGCAAAGGTAACACAACCCCCCACAGATGTTGTGATAGAAGACCACCCCTTTTTTACTACCTCAGCTACCCGTGAGCCTGAAAAAGAACCCCTTGGCCTTACACACAAAAGAAAGGGACCACTAGAAACTGCATTTCAAAATCAAAGTCGGGAAATTGCCGACATTGATGTGGGAAGATGCTCGTATGCAAATGAGTTGTCTTTTAATGTTGTTCGCTCTCCATATTGGAGACAGATGTTGAAAGTGCTCATGAAGCTCCAAGAGGGTATCAGGGCCCCGATTTTGAGAGTACGAACCACCTTGTTGGATCAAGAGGTCAAGTGGATTGATGATCAATTGAAGCCCATAAAGGATTCATGGATTGAGACAGGGGTATCAATTGTTTTAGATGGGTGGAAAGATGCTAGAAATCATCACTTGATCAATGTCCTAGTGGTGTCCCCTAAAGGGGCAATGTTTTTGAAAGCGGTGGATTGTGAGGGACAAGTAAAAGATGGGCCATTTATTGCTAATATTCTCATCTCTGTCATTGAACAAGTGGGTGCTAGTAATGTTGTCCAAGTCATAATAGACAACGCAAAGAATTGTAGAGCTGCTGGTTTGTTGGTTGAAGAGCGATATCAACATATCTTTTGGACACCTTGTGCAGTCCATTCACTCAATCTTATGCTACAAAAGATTGGGAGCACAATTGAGTGGATCAAGGAGGTGTATGCAGAGGTTGAGGAGACATCCAAATGTTCATCACAAACCATCACATGACTCAAGGAATATTCAGAATGTTCTCACGTTTGGAGTTACTAAAGGTAAGTGAACTTGAACTAAAGTTAGTAATTTAATTTTTTTTTTTAAATCAGTATCTTACAATTTCTGATTTTCATTTTTTTATTGCGTAATGTCTATTCTTTTATAAAGTATGTATCTAATAGTTGTATTGTTTTGCTCTAATTTATGTTACAAGTTGCTGAAACTCGTTTTGCATCAAATTTAATCGTCTTGAGACGACTTGTGCAAATGAAAGAGGCACTTTGCAATATGGTAATCAGCAGCAATTGGGCTATATGGAAGCAAAGCAACAGTGAAAGGGCAGCCAAAATAAAGAGAAGGATATTGGATGACTTATGGTGGGAACGTGTGGAATATATCATTAAGTTCACCGAGCCCATTATGAGCATGCTTAGGTACGCTGACATGGATAGGCCTTGCCTTGGAGAGATCTATGATGGCATAGACTCAACGCTTGAGAAGATCAAGCAAATTGTAAATGAAAAAGAGCAAGATCCCGAAGAGACCCTCTTCAAACAATTGCAAGCAATTATTGTAGAACAATGGAACAAAATGACCACTCCTCTGCATTTGCTTGCCTATGCATTGATGCCCAAATATTATAGCAACCAATATCTTGATCTACCAAGAAGGCTACCACCCTATAGAGATTTAGAAGTGTCTGATGGATACAAGGCAGCATTTGAAAGACTCTTTCCTAATGATGATATGAGAGATTTGATTACGGATGAGTTCATAGAGTTTGTGAATGCAAGAGGTCTAAGTAATGATGTTCTTCGTCATCGGTTTAGGAAGGATGCTCATAGTTGGTGGTACCTCCATGGCCAAAGATTCCAAACATTGCAGCCCCTTGCAATAAAAATTATATCACAAGTAAGTTTTATTTTTAATTTTTTTTTTAAATTAGCTTACTTTATCTTCATGACTAGCAAGTAATTTTTATAATTTTATTTTAATTGCTTACCTTGTCTTGTCTTCATAGGTTGCTAGTTCATCTGCATCAAAAAGAAATTGGAGCACATATTCTTTCATCCACTCAGTGAAGCACAATAGATTGCAATCAAAAAGAGTCGAGAACTTGGTATTTGTGCATTACAACTTGCGTCTTCTCTCACACAAGAGTAAACAATACACAGAAGGGGACATGAAGAGGTGGGATGTAAATGCAGAGCTTGTGGACTTGGATGCTTCCATTTCTCGGCTTGCACTTGATGATTTTGAAGATTTTGACGCCAATACTATTGTTGTTGTTGCTGATCCCATTGGCCTTAGCTATATTGCTGAGTCAACTAATGTTGAAGAAGAAGATGAAGATGAAGATGAAGATTAATACATTTTTAATTCATTAGTTGAACTTGAAAGTTTGAAACAATGATATTTGAACTTGATGTTATGATTTAGTTTAAATGTTTTGAATCTTTGATGTTGAACTTGAATTATATGATGGTATGATCATGATTCATGATGCTATGATTATAAGTTTATGGTGTTTTTGTTGTTTTTATGATACTATGTGAAATTCTAATTTTAACTCATGCTTCTAGGCTTCATAAATATGCTTACATATTTTATTTTTTTAAAATTACATGTTTTTTCGAACCCAAACCCAAACCTCTTTTCAAAATTTTGTCGAACTTGCGAACCGGTTCTTCGTACCCAAACTTGGAACCGAACTCGAACCGGTAACTTAGTTTTCAAGTATAAGCACCATGTGAAATTCTACTTTTGATTGATCTATAATAACAATAACTAGGGTGAACCCAAAGATATGACTATATTAGAAAACGTAAGTCAATCTACTATCATTTAGACTACATGCTTCTTTGATTGGATTTTTTGCATACTCTTCATATGTATAATTATGTTTTCCTCACAACGTACAAAATTTATTCATGTTTATTCCAAGAGGATATTCCTCATGTTGTTTTTTTAATGCTTGCTTCATGCCTTACATGCGTAACATGTACTTTTGCTCTATGTGCCTGATGTATATGAGTACTACTCCATGCCTTACATGTCTAGTGTGTATTTGGGTGTACTGCTTCATACTTTACGTGTTTAACATGTATTCAATTCCTTATGCTTGACATGTGTAGTCCATGTCTTATATTAAAGCTCATGGCTTCATGGCCAATATATGATTCATGTTTTGTGTGTATTCATGTATCTTTATGCATGATTTATATGTATACATCATACTTTTTAGTATTTTCAGATTAAAGCAAGGAATATGCAATCTATAGAGGTCTTTCAAATACTAAGACACAGGATATAATAAATATTCTCAAGTAAAGAAAGATAATACCCGGATTTGAAGGTCTGAATTTAGCCTTTTGTTGGCTTCAAATCTGTAATTGTATTCTTCAAATTAGTCCTCCAATGTTGCCCTCAATGACTGTTATGAATCAGCTCTTGAAGGTCTTCAATTTGCTCTTCTAGGGCTGCGCCAATTCTGCCCTAATTCAACCTTTTAAGGCTGATTCATTTGTCCTTGAATTCTGCTCTTAGGAGCCTCCAATCTGCTCTTTAATTCACTATCAAGGTCTACTCCAAATTTGCCACCGATCTGATCATGGGATTGCATAAGATCAGCCCTAGTTCGTTGAATGTATAGATCGCACTATATCTGCCCTAGATCGCACTAGATCTGCACCTCATCAATAGACAAATCGCCCAGATTTCAAGCCTTATTTGCACTATAAGGGCAGAACTAATTCGCCATTAGTGTGGATGATTATTGTCACCAATGCTGGTGTAGATCGGTCCATAAATGCTGGTTTGATTCGCTCCATAATGCTGAACTAATTCGCTCATTAATTTGCTCCAAGCATTGATGAAGAGGACATTCACATGTTATGTTTTTGATGTGTTTGTCCTTCATCAAAAACTCCAATATATATGAGCATCATTAAATAAACTCTTCCACCTCAAGGTGGCCAACTTGGGCCCTCCCAAGTAATTTATTTTATTTATAATAAAAATAATAAATGCCTTATTATTTATTATTATAAATCGCACTTCCACATATATACTAATGTACCAAAGGTGTGATAATAAAAATATATATCCATAATTTATTATTATCAACTTACTTGTCCTAGTTCATCTTAGCCAAAAAGGCCCTAATATTAACACTCCCTCTTGGACTTGAGGAAAAGATCAACCCATAGGGCTCAACCTTTGAACCTGTCAATCATCCTTAATAGAGGTAACAAAAACATAACCATAGTGGATATCTTATCCAATGATAGCATAGATCTCACATCTATGAAGGTAGGTCTCTATCTACCAGATGAGAACACATATGTTCTTCATCATTCCCCAACCATTCATCTCATATCCATATGAGAATCATCTTTCTATGGTAGCATCAAGTCATGTGATACTTGCCAACCGGAGGTGGATTTCCTAGATCCACGAGTCTCCACAACAAAAGAGATAGAATATCAAGTCCATGATATTCAAAGTAACATCAAGTCCGTGATGTTTACCAACCGAAGGTGGATATCCTAGATCCACGACTCAAGAGATAGATTATCAAGTCCATGATATTCAAAGTAACATCAAGTCCATGATGTTTACTAACCACAAGTCAACATAACATCAAGTCCATGATGTTTAGAGCATTGATCTAACGAATATCAAGTCCATGATATTCACCAAGTCTTTGGAGTAATGGTCTATCGACATCAAGTCCATGATGTCCACCAACTACTCAGATGTGGATCCCTGATCCATGAGATATCAAGTCTATGAAATCATGAGCATTGGTCTAACGAATATCAAGTCCATGATATTCACCAAGTGTTTGGAGTAATGGTCTATCGACATCAAGTCCATGATATCCACCAACTACTCAGATGTGGATCCCTGATCCATGAGATATCATGAGCATTGGTCTAACGAATATCAAGTCCATGATATTCATCAAATGCTCAGAGTAATGATCTCCAGACATCAAGTCCATGATGTCTACCAACTACTCAGCAATGGATCCCTAATCCATGGGAAGAATATCAAATTCAAGATATTCTCTAAATCTCCAATTCATAAGTGTAATCGAATGAATCATATAATCAAAATCTTATCTCATGAATCCACATAAGCATAAGAATAACCAACATAGATCTTATCTTATGAATCCACATAAGCATAAGAATAACCAACATAACCAGGCGCAAACTAAATGCAATATATCATGAATATAGACTCAGCTATAGAGAAAGTATGCTCCCGCACATAAAATATGCAAATGTAATCACATGCCAACATAAGCCAATGCTAGCATATATCATATAGTTTCCCACTATAAAAGAAATGTGATCTCATATGTATATAACATAAGCAAGGTAATGTAAAACATATGCCAATGTAAAGTATGCTTCCCATGCATACAAACAAAACAATGTATGTTTTCATCCATTAATCAGCCATGAGCATAAAGTATGCACATACATAACAAAAATATGTCAATGTAAGATACGCTGCAACATAATGTATGCTTATCACAAGTATGTGTCAATTATGCCAATGACAGATAATCAGCTAGATATGCAAAGAAACAACTATGCTAATTAGTTGTGTCTATTCCCATACATACATAACATATGTCCAAGCAAAGTATGCAACCGTACTTAAAGTATGCTCCTCATATATGCATAAATCCAGCAAGTCATAATGTATGTATCCAATATAAAACAGTTAATGTTCTCACACATTCACAACATATACCAAAGTGAAGTATGCAGTCACACATACATAATGCTATAAAGTATATCACAATATACTAAAGAAAAGAATGTGTTTCCTACACATTCATAATCAGCTAATAACAAATAACTAGCTATATCAAACAGCCATGTCAATAGGAATGATCCCCCACATTCATACAAAGAGCAAGGAAGGAGTTTATACCGCAAAACCAGGTTTAAGTGAGCCCGTGATTAAACTCCCTCTTAAGCTTAGGTTTACCTTATAATGTTCACAAGGTAAGACTCCCTCTCAATGTATGTTTCCAGATATTTTGAAATTTACCCTCAAGAGGTCAATCATAAAATTTCAAAACATGCAAGAATGTAATGACGCAATTTTACCCATATCTTTTCAGCCAATCATGAGATGGTTTCACAACATAGAAACTAATATTAGGCCTAGAAGGCTAAAAGACCACTGAATTTGCATAATCAGAATCCTAGATCTTGATGCAAATCAAAACTCTCATAAGAAGTAAGGTTAAATTACTATTTTCAGACCAACCTCTAGTTGCCATAGATTTCTTAATTTTGAAAGAGTTAGACTGAATTCCTAAATCTGAAAATGGATCTTTTACTCTACCTAGGCTCTGATACCATGTTAGTATTTTCATATTATAGCAAGGAATATACAAATCTATAGAGGTATTTCAAATACTAAGACACAAGATAAAATAAATATTCTCAAGTAAAGAAAGATAATACCCGGATTTGAAGGTCTGAATTTATCCTTTTGTTGGCTTCAAATCTGTACTTGCAGTCTTCAAATTAGTCCTCCAATGTTGCCCTCAACGATTGTTATGAATCAGCTCTTGAAGGTCTTCAATTCGCTCTTCTAGGTCTGCGCCAATTCTGCCCTAATTCAACCTTTTAGGACTACTTCATTTGTCCTTGAATTCTGCTCTTAAGAGCCTCCAATCTGCTCTTTAATTCACTATCAAGGTCTGCTCCAAATTTGCCACCGATCTGATCTTAGGATTGCTTCAGATCAAACCTAGTTCGTTGAATGTATAGATCACACTATTATCTGCCCTAGATTGCACTAGATCTGCACCAGACCTACACCTCGTCAATAGACAAATCACCCAAATTTCAAGCCTTATTTGCACTATAAGGGCAGAACTAATTCGCTACTAGTGTGGATGATTATTGTCACCAATGCTGGTGTAGATCGGTCCATAAATGCTGGTTTGATTCGCTCCATAATGCTGAACTAATTTGCTCATTAATTTGCTCCAAGCATTGATGAAGAGGACATTTACATGTTATGTTTTTGATGTGTTTGTCCTTCATCAAAAACTCCACTATATATGAGCATCATTAAATAAATTGTTCCACCTCAAGGTGGCCGACTTGGGCCCTCCCAAGTAATTTATTTTATTTATAATAAAAATTATAAATGCCTTATTATTTATTATTATAAAGTCGCACTTCCACATATATATTAATTTACCAAAGGTGTGATAATAAAAATATATATCCATAAAGGCTTATTTGGCCCGGTAAAGAAGATTCGGTTGCAGAAAATGTTAAAGTTTCCAACAGAGCGAGTGATTTCAGCTGTGCAGGAGACTCTTGGCCCTCTTTTCAACAATAATGATAGGAGGTGGAAATTACAAGTGGATATTGCAGCCATGATAATGGCCTGGGCGCTCGAATTAGGGGTTTCTGAAGAGAGGGTAAAATGGGTGATGGAGTCTCTCTTTGAACAGGCTCTACTGGTGGGTATTGAGCAGTTACTTGAATGGGCTCACCTGGGTTGGGCATTTGATTACACTGAAATGTTTGAAGAGGAGCTGGAAGGGGAGGAAGTGAGCATCGTTCCCTTTTTAATATGGTCGCCGAGGGTGAATAAACAAGCTTACATGGAGGAACGTGGAAGGGCTTGGCAAATATTGGTTGCAGCCATTCTGGACGCTGATGGAGCTCAAAGAAGGGCAGTTGTGCCGATAAAGGTTCCGAGAAAGCAAAGGTAAGAAAGGCTTTGTCGTGCAAGACGTTTTTAAGGTTTGGCAGAATGGTTTTTGTGGTGGCTCCTCTCTGTTGCAGCTTCTTTTTGACATCTGGTTTCCAGCCACCAGTGAAGTGTTTTTGTTGGGCTTGACACTGTCTTGATGCGGGTGAGATCTATGCCACATGTGGCCTCTTTTGTGTAAATTTTATAAATAGTATAGCGGCCCTGTGTATTTGTCGACGTCTCGGATGATATGCAGTTAGGGGGGATGAAATTAAGTGCTACTTAGGTTTTTTGTATTACCTTTTGTACTGTTGCAAACAGTCAGCAACTATGGTTATTTGGTGTAGGGGTGTATGGTCGTAGATACTTTTATGATGGGTCAAGGAGATTCAAATCTTTATATTATAACTATCTTTATAATCAATAAATATAACCTATTACAGATCAAAAAAATATACATATATATCCATAATTTATTATTATCTACTTACTTGTCCTAATTGATCTTAGCCGAAAAGGCCATAATATTAACACTTTGTACGCTACGTGCATTCATGTGTGTACTTCATGACTTAATCTATTTTCCCTTTATTCCAATCCATTGCACGAGTGGATTTTTTTCTTCAGGTTTTGTCATTACTTCATCTTTTAAGTTATCTTCTTTATGGGAATGAATGACACTGCCATACCTAGCTCCCCTGGAATTCGTGCTCCTCAAATTTGTGCTTGTAGTGCAGATTGCACAAGCGTGGATTCTTCCTTCTCATTATTTTGATCTTGTTTTGTTCTCCATACTGTAGTAGGCTTTCCCTTTTTCTAGTCATAGTACCCTCCATCTTGTGTTCTCTAAGTGGTTTCACATAACCACTTCTGCAATATCGTGCTATATGTCCATGACTCCATAGCTATTACATTTGTAGCATATTACATTATAATCCACAAAGGAGCAAAACAGTTATAATTCCTTACAGGAGCAAATGTATTATAGTTCCTACTTAAAAATCCAAAGGTGTTCTATTGTTGTTCCAACCATAATCATTTTTCCCACATGTTCTACAATCCCTTACTCTATGAACAAAATAATTACATGGATAGCAATAACCATAGAAAGAAAGTTGGAACCCAGACGTATGTGTTAGCCTTTCTAGAAAGAATTTTATGAATGTATTCTTCTTATCCTTTTGAGATGTGCTAGGCTTTGATAGAACATGACTCTCTTTTCTTTAGCTACTTTCTCCATTGATGGGATTTTTAAGAGCATTAACATAACTCTTAGCCTTTCCTTCATTTGTCTTCTTTGAGATCTCTTTAAACTCTCTTCTTTATTTGCCTTTTGATCTTCTTTATAACCAAGTTTTGTTTTACTAAATGGTGACCTTTGTTCATTTAATATATCATCCAAAATCTCAGAACTCTTATCAAACTTAAGGCTCTTGTTCAACTTGGAGGATGTCTTTTCTAGTTCCTTTTCCCAAGGAAACAATCACAGATTCTAACCTTTCAAAATCTTCTTCCTTTATTTCCAGCTGATCCCTTAAAAATCTTCAATTTTCTTAGCCTCTTCAACTTGGGCCTTTAGATCCACAATCATCTTTTATAATTTTTCATGTAGCTTCATCTCTGATTCGTAGTTTTCTTGAATTCCAAATTTTGGTTTTCAATTTTGCATCTTGAGTCTTTTCGTTTCACCTAGGGCAACAAATTCTTTCTCGGGATCTAGTATTGTTTCCTCAAGATTCACTTCTCCTTTGTCTTTATCATTTTCTTCTAGGTTCATATCAACATTCTTAACAAACTCTTCCTCTTTTAAATCCGTCTCTTATTTTCTTTCACTCACAAGTTTGTCTTCTCTTTCGAAAATATCATCCTTCGTTTTTTATGCCATGTGTGTTCCATTTGTCTCCACATCACTTTAGCTTTCCACTTTGCTATCATTTTCATTTGGTGTTTTGTCATCAACACTCTAATTTTTATTTCCTTTTCCCTTATTTCCTTTTCTTTTTGCCATGTTTGCTTCAAAATCTATCTTCTAGTGGTTAGGCTCTCTATGAAGGAAGCCTCTCTCTTATACCAATTGAAGAAAATACTCACATATATTGAGAGTTGGGGATGAATCAATATACGACAATGTTCACTTATTTAAACCTTTAGCAATTAAAAAGCAGTAATCAAAAGCATCCACACAAGTAAGATCTAACAATAGTGAACACAAGATTTACATGAAATCCCTTAAAGAGAAAAACTACGACAAAATGTTGTTTTTCTACATGTCTTCTTACAAGCTTCATAGGCACCAACCCATAGGAGACACCAATCCCCTTATCACCAGAATCCATCCAGTAAGAGACTCTGATTTCTTTTGCAATAAGGCACCAACCTTTAATCAATTTACAATAGAAAGCTCCAACCTTTGAATAGAATATCAATGAGGGCAAGCTTCTTGATCAAATCATGTTTTACAAATCTGTTCAAAATCTTCTTTAAATCTTCACAAACAACTCTCACATAACTTGCATAAATTCACCCTCAAGATGAGATTAAATAACCTCATAAATCAACTCACACATATGGTATATATCTAAAAGAATTATTCTTTATCCTGTCCCTTATACAACTGAGAATCTGCTTCATAATATTCATCAAGCCTTCAAAATGTCTCTTATAATAAAGCATAATTTCTCCTTGAATATCTTCACAAAAATGAGATCAAAAGGATCTGATAAATTTGCTCAAATATTTAACAATCAATCTTAGACTGACAATCAAACGAACAATCTCCCTCATACACCTTTGACATCAATGGTAACAATCTTGCCCATACCTTTTGACATCAATGACAATATTCTAATAACAATGAATTGTTCCCATTGACAAATAATGCTAAAGAAAATTTCAAACTCAATGTCCAACAAAGGTTCAAAATCCTCTAAAATTCTTTCTTAAGATTGCAAATTCTCTCAATATGGGCTTCTTGCCATGTTGAACAGAAGGTTTTTTGCAGTATCAAAACCTTAAACACGCCATATTTGCTTCATCATGCTTCTACTTGTTCCAACCTGTACCTTCAAGAAAAGACTACAAACCTAGCATATTGTATGGACAAAAAATCGAAGTGATTGCTTCAAATGGAGGTCAAAGAAGTGGTTGGAAATCTGTTAAACACAAGAAGAGCCCACAATTTGTCTCTACTTTTACCTCTGAGTCTTGCACCACGTTGAGATTCATCACTGTTGCAATGGTCAAAACAAAAGCCACATTCATCTCCCATACAACCTCCATCTCAATGATTTAACACAATTTATCATTATGGTGAGCAATCCATAAAAGTTGTTATTTATCATAAATGATCCCTCCACTCATCTCCAGCCCACAAAAGTTTCCAATGAGCAATTGATGATCAGTTCAACAAATGCCATGCTTCCAAGTGACATCCCTATTGCCAACGATTTAGCCAGCACTTCCATTTGCTAATATAAACAAATTGAATGGCTGCAAACCCTGACATTGAAAAAAAAAATTGAAAACAAATTTTCAAATGCAAAATCCCTAGCTAGCATAAACTGATTTGAATGAATGTGAAACATGAATGGACATGTATAGGATAGTATTTTTAAATGTTTAAAAGAATTTATAAAGTAAGACATATTTGAAAAAAATAAGAAAAAAATTGCCTAAAAGATCTTCAAAAATCTCTAAAATCTCACATCCACAATTGCCTAAAATTGCCACAAGAAGAGCTCAAAGGAGAAGATTTGTCATCTAAGTTAGAAATGAGAGTTGTGGATTTTAAGGAAGTATGCAAAAATGTCCTAGTTAATCCTACAAGGAGAGAATTACAAGTTATCCAATAATGCAACCCTTAGCAACATTCCAACATAAACATAGCACATAAGAAAGAACAAGAATGAGAGAAATGAATGAGATCACAAAAGTGATGACATCAACCCTTTTGGGAAAAACTAGCCTTCAAAGCACTAAACCAATGTGTTATCAGCAAAAACAATAGTTATAATACAGTCTCGAGCTCAAAGCTCTACAAGAGATCTAGAGAAATGATGCAAAAAAGAACAAATACAACCTCCATCTCAAGCTCTCAAAATATAGGTCAAGAAAACCCATAAACCATAAATGGTTTGCCATATCCATATGTAAGCTGATCAAAATTCAACCCATGTGACGTGCATCATGACATCATAAGATAGTGCCAACTCTAATAAATTTATGATTCCACCCATGTGATACAATTATTTAAAATATTTGAAATTTTAAATAATTAGTTTAGATTCTTTAGACCTAGAACTTGCAAGGTGTACAACACACCTAGTCCCCTAATCCCAAAATGAATGGCTTACAAAGAGATAAAAATGTGCAATTTTAGCATGTTTCTGATAGTCACACATTAGAGATGCTTTGGAAATGCAGAGCTACTTTGTAGACTATAACTTGTTGAGTACTTGAGAACTTATATCAAGTTTGGACCTGCTACTAATACCAGGTCCACGGACAAATTGTGTGCCCCAAACTGCAGCTTGAAAGTACTCACTGGTTCTTTAAACTATGTTTATATCTATCCAGCTTATTGTTTTTCTTTCAGATGCTATCATACATCCTCTTGTGGTTAGGAATCATTCTGATTTGTATGAATTTAAATGTTAATTATGATAAATTGACACAATTTGTGGTTCTTACCAAACTTAGAGTCTAGCTAGATTTACCTATATTGACACACATTCTATCAATTTAACTGGAATCTAAAGCTACTGTGAGACTGAATGCAACCCCGGGCATCAAAAGCAAGAAAAAATGTTCTAGATATGATTTTTGAGATTGCTATCATCTTTGACTAATCTGTGATCTTTCTTTTCATTAAAACTTCTACATGCTGCAGTTTTTTTTCCAGTATAATTTTGTTTCATTTTTCAAGCATGTACTTTCATACTCAACTTGAACCTGCTCCTTCCATGATGTTTAAGCAGTTTCTACACATATATGAATGTTGTAGACCACTTATAATATTTTCTTCTTCTCCATTGCTTGAAAAAAAATTGCTCCTATTGGCAGATTGCTTCCAACTCACATTACAGACAACAGGTAAATAATCATCCACAAGAAAATGATACTAACTGATTGCAGAAAAGTTACAAGGAAAAGTAATAGCAAATGTATAATCACAGAGGTATAACCATGAATTCTACTATCTACAGGAACAATACAGCAATAAACATTTGACATGGTACAGAAAAAATCAACCGTCACAGTTACAAAATCTGCAAATTATTTATGATATTCAATAATATCAATTTTCACCAGGAAGGCTGGCTATATTAGTTAAAGGTGTCTCATAGCAAAACACACTAATTGGCCTGCTCTGCAGACTTCCCACTTGAAATTTTTTATCGCATTACAATATTTAATATCTTCTTTAAGAATAACATGCCATTTTTAATATATTACCACAACAATTCCATTTGGTAGCAGGCAAGCAATGAAACAGTAAGCTTACAAACGGGATAATACTCATGCATAGAGAAAAATGATTATTACTCATATGCTGCACGTGCAGAAGCTTGTTGTTTGCAGCTCATGCGTCCATGCAGTTTAGCTTTCTGCTTCCATACATTGTTAGATGGTGAAGATCTTGATGGAATCATTTTTACCATGCCATATTCAAGAGGCTTAGAGCCATAAACACCTGAAAACCAGACAGAAAAGATGCCATACTTGAAAGAGATGTTTTCAAAACTTAGAAGTGAAAATCCTATTTTTCTATTAGCAATAACAAAGAAAAAATTATGCAAATTAACAGTTATAATTTTTATTTAGCTTCCTTCATTGACTGTTTGTGGTGTGAAAAGTTAGAACGGTACAGAGTGCTTTTAGCATAAAACCTCCACATAATGATTCCAGGGGCAACAAGTGCCCAAAAGTTAAATCTGTCAAACAAGATTTTTCTTGAAGTCTATTATTCCAAGTAAACAAAATGAAAGTTCAATTTAATCCTAAGAGTATTGCAAATAATCCATTATTTCTCTATCATTTAACTTTAGCATGAAAACACTACATATTGATTTTAGCATGAAATGGATACATGATTATTAGTGCCTTTAGAATCAACAAATGCCCAAAAGGTAAACCTGTGGGAATTTTGTTGGCCCTATAGAATAAAAGCATTTCAATACTGTACTGTTCCAAGCACTCTATATGACACCAATTTGTGACAATAATAAAAGAATAAGCACAAAAAGCCAATCGGATATTGCGAGAAAAGGCTACATAAAATCTCTGCAACATTCAACTTCCTCTAATATGCAACAAGTTATAAATATTCGCATTGTGCAGCTTAAGGCAATACAGAGATATCAAATGTCGTGGAACAATCTAGGATGACCAAGGTACATTCTAAACGCATTCAGTGGAGCTACCACCAGATGATGATGAGTGCTAATTTAGATGAGATTTAAGGCCCTATCCTGAACTTATATCTGAGATACCACAGAAAATGGAATGTGAAAAGGAAGTTTCCGAATATGAAAAATTTGGAAAGTGCATACAGTTCCTGGCTCCATTATAGATACAAATAATATCACCTTCCCCACTCTCATAGGTCCCCCATTTTAGAGGCATCATAGTGGGATTTGCTGTGCTAAGGATGAAGCAGAAATTGGAATTTCAGAACACAATGCTAGAGGAAATGCACAGCCTGATGGAACAATGGGAGAAGCAAAAGTAAATGAAGCAGCTCCAGGTGAAAGTTAGAGATTTTCGATTTGTCCTCTTTTGTTGTTCTTGATTACTACAGGCCATAGTTGATCTTAAGAATTATAACCATGGTTAATCATGAAATTGAGTATGACATCTGGTAATAATTTTCTTCCAGAATGAACATATATTGTAACTAAGTTTCATGTAACTGACCACAGGCAGATTTGGTTTCCACAGTAGTGCAATACTATAAATTCTCTTGTTATTGTTTTCTCATTTCCAAGGACAAAGTAAAAAATATAATAATATTGTTAAAAATGGATTATGCTGTTCTACAGTCATAATAAGCTAATAAACCATTCATCATATTCTGTTAATCCTAAGATGTTTCTCTATATTGAACATTAAAAGGCAAGAATCAAATAAACTACTTTTTTTGTTAAGGATAACTGGGAACATAACTCATCCTAGACCAGTTTGAAGGTTAAGCAAGCCCTCGCTATGGATGTTGTTACATGCACACAATAATTAACTTATCATGGTGTTGATATTTAAAAATGAGTCGCTCTTTTTTTTGATCCACCACCACTTTATAATTACACCTGAGTACCTTGGGCATCTAATGAACTGAATGGGATCTAGGATTTCTTTTTAATATTTAGCCGATAGGCTATTATACGTTAGAATGACACCAAAAATGCATCATGTCTCATGCCTGGAAAAAAAACTGGCGGAGACATGACGACAAAAAAGAACCGGCAGCAAACGCTATAAGTTTGTGAGCAGGGGAAGGGGCAAAGACATGGCTATTGGCACCACACAAGCTATTCCGTGGCATTCCACTCACAATTTTGAATCTTCCAGCTGAACTGCATTCTATTTAATTTACCTGCATATGAATCCCTAAAAATTGCCTCAGTTCAGTGAAATATAAGCTCGTCTCACATGCTGGCCTCAATTTCCATCTCAAGCCCCTGCCAGCCACTGGCAAAGGTTACCAGTTATGGGCATACAACACTGATCTCTCTTCTTCCTTTTTTGAAATTAACCACAGAATGGTGGCTTCGAGATTTTTTCAGATTTTTCCGGTCATGAAAGAATTAAAATGTAGCTGAAAATTTAGAAGATTTAAAAAGCAGCTGAAACTTTTATTTAAATAATATCGAAACAATGGACACCAAAAAAATATACAATTTTTATTATTTGAATAATTAGTATATTTAAAGCTAATTTTGAACATTTAATTAAATGTATGTTTTTACCCAATAGGCTCTTCCGGGATTGAGAATACTCACACCATCAAAATAATTCTGTCAAAAGATTTGCAAGCAGTCAAAAAAATTCGCGAGCAGATAAAAAAAATCCATCAAAAAGTTTGCAAGCACATAAAAAAATCCATTCCTCGCCTCACATAGCAATGCAAATTTCAACGCATAATGCACCAGGGATGTAGAAACATTTCTCGCCTCATGTTAAAAAAAATTCAACACATTTAATGTAATCATTATTAATATTTTCTTTAAAAGGCTGTGAAAATCTCCTCTCTTTGAATCAGATTTGAGTTGATTCTTAGCAGTTTGAATGTCATGGACCTCTGTTTTGTATAGGGTTTATTTGTGCTGCCATAGGAATTTAATTTTGTTAATTTTAGATAAATAAGTGTCCAAGTTTAGTTTTTTAGAATTATTCTGAATAGAGCAAGGCTGCCAAACAATTGAATGGCAGCTACATATTCCCCGCTGTCGTGACACTTCTACTTTAGTAGATGTAAACCCTTAAATTGTGCAACCCTGATAAAGCATTGAAAAAGCCACTACAAAACAAAGCACATTAAATGATGACAGGATATTTCCATCACTACACCAGGATTTTGGCTAAGGCTTTGGCCACCGCCTTCAACAGGCACCACCTCCCATGGCATTTTATATACGTTGTACTGAAACAGTAGCAGCACTAGAGACACAAGGAAATTCAGAGTTGCAGACAAGAAACAGGATATGAGTATTCTTCTCTGCGCCCTGGGCACAGTTTATGCCATCTTGTAGCTTCTCAGTGATTGCAACTATGTATTTAGCATTGTGGTCAGTAATATAGCATTCAGCCCTAGATTTATGCTCTTTGCCTTCAAAACACTCTTATTACTACATTTACAATTGAGTGTTGACAGTGTCTTTGCCTGACATGTTACAGGCAGTTTGTGGCATAAAAAATCTTAAGCCTTCTGACTTGAACACAACTCAAAAATGCTTTTTATTGTTTAGATGGGGAAAATAACTCAAAGCCAATGAGGTATGCAATGTTGGTAAATCTAAATAGTAGTATTTGTAAAATGTTGGAAGGAAAGAGCAATTTTCTATCAGGGAGTATTTAAAAAGAGGCAACATGATAATATTGGAAATTCTTCTATATGTTCAGTTGTCGGTAGTGGAATTTAAGAAAATCCTGAAGGAAGCCAGCTTCAATTACATGGAAGACAATTTTTTTATCCCACAGCTTTGTATGTGTGTCCATGGCATGATGAGAAATTGAATTGCCTCAAACTAAATTGTTGGTAGTTTCAATGGCCTTTCCTTTTAAACTGTTTTTATTGTGTATAAAATTAAAATAAAATAAATCAAGGCCCAGCAAGACAAAAAATTAGCCCAAAATATTAAATGAAAACGCCTCTTGTTTTCCCCGTCATATTGAGTTATTTTAAAATAATTGGATCTTTTTGGCAGTCACAAAAATCAATCAATAGCGGATCAGAACTCTGAGTCAAGCTCCTTGCACAAAGAGATCATTATGAACAACAAAAAATAATTTCCTCTCCAACATATGCAGAAAATGATGAGCATGTTCAACCGAGTCCCAAAACAAAAAGAACATCCATCTAGCATCTCCCGAATGATTCTTCTCTTGGAGATGCAAGATGGTTTCATCAAAATTGAAAACTTTAAGGCATGCATGGCTTGGCCCTATCTAGATGGGAAAGCATGTCACATTCTCGATCTACAATAATAAAAATTGATTATTCTCATTTGCTAACATATCTATGGGGCATCAAGGAACCCATGGATGGTTTGCCACGTGAGCCACTTTAAAGATATTGTTTAACAGACTATCTTGAACAACAAGTTCCACTTGCATCTAGAACTTTGATGAACAACTCACTCGATAAAAGATTCTATTTAAAATTAATTGTATATATTTTTAATGACATTTCTACAATCAGCAATTCATAATTATTTAAACAAAATAATTGTTAAACAAATTAAGAAGCAATAATAACCTTTTGTTACAATTAACTATATATATAGCAATTTTTGTTTTTGTGTTGTAAAACAAATTTTTAAAAAAACATCCACGCAACAAAATGATGTAGAGGGTTTTGGATTGGGGTCCTAATCCAAAGGGCAAATTTACTGTTGCCTCTGGATACCAAGAGATCGACAAGCAATTACATGTCGGGGAAGGTGTGCCTTGGTGGAAACTGTTAAGGTTTTAGGATCATTGCAAATGTAATAGCACTATCTCATTGTATGTGTTTTCCAAATGCAACAATCTCTTGCATTTATATTAAGAATGAGCCAAGAAGAGACATGTCCCTTCAAGGGACATGTCTATTCATTATTATGTAATTAATATAATGACAATTATGATTATATATATACACACACACATATATATATATATAATATCTCTTGAGTATTATATTAATTTATCTAATATTTACATAATAATAATTATTATTATTTTATCAATTTAACTATTTATTTATTATGAGAATAATTATAACCTAACTTTATATATACATATATATCAATATATATAATAATATCAATTATTATATATATTGATATATATATATAATAAATCATTTCTCATAAATCATATAGTCAATATTATTTATCTGACTGATGCTACAAACATCAACAGAAACAAGTTTGGAATAGCTTCTCCTGCCTAAGTGCAACTTTTTTCTTTAGCCGGTTGCCCATAATAGATGTCTCACTTGGGAGAATTTAAGGAAGAGAGGCTTCCAAGGCTCGTATGTTAAAAAAGCCAAATAATTGAGAAGGGGGTTAAATCAGTTATTCCCAAACTCTTTCTAAAAACTATAACTCTATCGGTAAACACACAAATCATACAAATGATAATGACAGTTATATCAACATTAACTTTTGCTCTACCAATAAGCAATTATAGCAGATATGAACATGCAAGAACAAAAACACCAACACAAAGAACACTAGAATTTACGTGGAAACCCAAACTAGGAAAAACCACGGAGAAGCTAATTCTCATGAAATGGAACACCGATTAAGGTGATTTTTACAAACTTACTACCGGTTTGCTCACTGTGGTTGGCTCATTGCCAATTGGGTTCACTGCCCCTGAAATATGAATATGGCTAACTGCCAATACAAATAGGCTCACTACCCAAGTATAAGAAATGAGATTAAATCCACCACTAAGACCAGTGTCACTGATACTCTGCAATACAAAAATGATATATCAGTCTGCTACCGATTGCATCCACACATACGATCATCAACACACAGAGCTTTTCTTGTTAGATTCTCAATCACTTCCCATACAGGCATCACACAAGCCACACGAACAACTGAAAACATCAATCTTCTTATACTACTCGATGTCATCAACCAAGTCGTCCTAAACCGATTTGAAATAGGTCACATCAAAACATTCATGCGGTGGTAAGGAATGAGACATGGACCACCTCGCACAATACAACAAGCCTCGTACATATCAATACGCTGCATCATCTCCAAAGCCTTCAGTACCAACGGATATGATGAACACGTTACACGGTAGCTGTTGGAACCGAAACATAAATTAACATGCTCCAAATAGGACCAAACCCAAATAATTGATCCATCATATATTGCACGCGAAATAGAACCACCACCGAAACAAATAAGAATAAACATTTAAAGCACATCCTTCAGTGAACACTTATAGCGATACACCAAGGATATTGGTACACATCAACCGATACAACCAAATCATAAATATGCATAGGATATGTTGACATCAATGACAATCATTAATGACAACAACATGAATAGCGTCAACTTCACATTCTAACAATCTCCCCCTTTGTCATTGATGGCAACGCTCATCAATAACAAAGCAAACAACTCACTATCAAAAGATATCAGCATCAAAGTTCTTTGTTCTTCTATTCTCCTTGTTCTTCTCCCCTTTTGACAACAATGACAAAGGGCCAAAACTCCCCCTGAGTAACTCACTTAGCTCCCCTTGAGAGGAAGACTCCAAGCATTGATCCAAAAAAGAATGAGCATGTAATTCACTAGACCAATGCACAAGTTCCCAAGTCTAATTCTTCTCAATTTGATCAAGTTCTTCCTTCATTGCCTTAACCCAATTCTAATCATTACATGGTTCTTCTACAGGTCCAAGCTCAACCTCTAAAAGTAAACACAAAACAGCATGATCTTGTGTTGCTCTACTTCTAGTGACAACTCCTATTTTTATCATCAATAATCTGATTCTCAGAATAATTTTTCTGTACATACCTTGGTTTCCTAGTCATAGATGCCAATGTCGGTTGTGTCTCTTCCTCTTCTTTCTTATCCTCTTTTCCTATGTCTTCTATATCAGATTTATATTTAATATGTCTCTCAGGAATCTTTTGAAAATCTTTGTCAACCTTTACATTCGCACTTTCAACTATCTTATTCAATCTTTTGTTGTAAACACTGGTAAGCCTTGCTCCTTGAAGAATATCCTAGAAACTAAGTCACAAGGTTCGAATTCGAGTTCGTGGTCGACAGCAATAAAATTCGGATGAAGTTCGACAGGGGGATAATACTCACAAAATTATTTAAATATTTATCTAATCATAGATATTATACACATATATATTTATAAACCATAGTTTTTTATTTTTAGTATTAAAATAATTATGAAAAAAAATACTAAAATTGAAGTTTATTTATAAAACATATTAATTAAGTATTATTTATATAAAAAATCCAACAAAAGGAAAAAAGTCCTAAATTTAAATATATTATAATTAATAAATATTAAATCTCTATCGTCAAACTCAATATTTATATTATGACGATAAATATAAGACACATGTTTAAATTTTTATCGAAAACAAAAAATTAAACAAGTTTAAATATTGTGCTGGAGCAATGGCTTGTCAGGTCGGTCCTCTCTACAGAGTTCGGTGCATATCGAAACGATAAGTTTGATCCTGGCTAGCTCACGAGAGAATGAAATGTCAGCTGCACACTTCACATCACGAGAAAGCTTAACACATGCAAGTCGAATGCTGCTTCCTTCCCCTGCTCTTGGTCCCCAAAATGTAATCCCGGTCTTCTCCATTCATTCCGCCTCTACCTCTCTCAGTGAAATTGACGGAGGCCAATCACACAAAATGCAGAATTCAAATGGCGCTGGAGAATGCAAAGGAAGGGTTGCCTGCAAGTCGACACCACTACCAAGCTATGAATTGCGTTGAACTGTCGCCCTTTGTTTGTCACACGTCGGTGCCTAAGAAACTGACTGTAGTTTAAAATATATCAAAAACCCTAAAATAGGCACTTAGGAACAATATATTTTAATAAAATAAATACACCTTTTTTTCGTACGAATTTATTCACGAATTTATGCGAATTTTTTGGTGCTTTTAAAAGTTCGCTGAATTCCGAAATTCATGCTTGAAGTTCGGCAAACCCTGTGACACAGCCTAGAAATATGCCTTATTTGCCAAGATTGTCTTCATCCTTTTGAATGTAACATTTGCTTCCAAAGATTTTGAAATACTTAACAATAGGTGCTCTTCCATGCCATAACTCATTTGATGTCTTGACATATTTCTTCTAGTACAAACTATGTTCAGTGTGTGTACAGAAGTATGTACTGCTTCTTTCCAGTAAACTTCCGGTAAACTTGCTTCCTTCAACATAGTCCTTGTTGCTTCCTGAATTGTCTAATTCATTCTTTCCACTACACCATTTTGATGTGGTGTTCAAGCTGCTGAAAACTATCTCTTAATACCATGTTTCTCACAAAAACTTTCAAATGCATCAAAAGTAAATTCTCCTCCTTTATCAGATCTCAAGCATTTAATCTTTCTACCACATTAATTCTCAATTCTAGCCTTAAATATCTTGAACTTCTCAAAAGCTTCTAATTTTTCTCTTAGAAATGCAACCTAAGTCAACCTTGAATAATCATCAATGAAGAGTATGAAATATTTCTCACCTTGTAAACTTTTTGTTCTAGAAGGACCACAAAGGTTGGTGTGCACTAGATCCAGTAAACCGGTAGATGAACAGTCTTTTGCCTTGAAAGATTCTCTCCTCTATTTTCCTTTCTGACATCCCTTACAAATAACATTGTTTGGTTTGCATAATCTAGGTAAGTCTCTTACTGCACGTGATAAACTTATTCTTACCAAATTGTCAAAATTGATGTGGCACATCCTCTGGTGCCAAAACCAACTATCATCAATCCGAGATAGCAAACAACATCCTTTTGAAGCAGCTTGAAGTTAGTACATATTCCTTCCTATCATTTTTCCAACTGCAATCACATCTCCAGATCTCTTCTGAATCTCACACCATTCTTGAAAACAACATTATATCCATTCTCACACATTTGTCCAACACTCAAGAGATTGTGACATAAACCCTTCACATAATAGACATTGTCAGTATCATTCTTTCCATCAAAAGTAATAGAGCCTCTAACAACAATATATGCAGCCTTATCATCACCAAACCTAACAAGACCAACATCATATTTGTCAAGTGTTATAAACTTACTTTGTAATGTCCCCGTTTTTCAGACTTTGGGATTAGCTTGTTTTGGCAACCCTCGCAAGCTAATCAGGTGATCAGAGGGGGTCAGATGGCGGAGCCAATGTTGGGAATCCATTCTGGAGGTTCAATTTACCAGGTCTGCTCTTCATTCGGGTCAATTTGGTCAACTTACTATTTTTAGTAAGTGGTATTTTGGGTATGGCCAGGATTAGCAGGGTGTTTGCACGGAGTGTCAGACATGCCAGGATCGAGTTTCAAGGAATCTGTGTGACTCAGTGGCTTTGGTTTTAAAGGTTATCGTTATTAAATTAAATTATTTTAATTTAATAACTTTATTACTTTATAATTTTAATGTTATAAAGTGAAGTTATCATTTAAAAGCCTTTTTAATGAAAAAAGTGAAATTGTGCTTTTTCCGAAAAAGTTATATATACATTTCGAAAAAGCACTTTCACCATCTATTGTTGAATTATGATTTAATTGAAGTTTGTGAGAGAGACAACCTGGCTATGGTTTTGAGGACTGATTCCTCTTCTGGCAATTTGAGTCATTACGGATTGATGGTGAATTTTGCAGTTGTATCTGAGATCATAGTCTAGTGTTGAAGTATATTGGATGTGTGTGAAGTTTTTTCATCTACAAGCAAAATCGATTTGCTCTCAAGGAATTTGAATTGTCTTCATGTTGAGGTTCTGAAGGTTATTGGGAATTTGTTGTGATTCATCAATTGGTTGTGGAATTTGAATTTGCTGAGGTCTTCCAAATTGACAAGGGAAACCGAATTACCTCAAGCTGCATTCAAAGAGGTGATTCAGATTTGGCGTGAAGTTTCATTGTCATCACGCTAGTGCTGTGTGAAGGCTCGGGCAGGGTGGACATGAAGGTAGAGGCTGCGTTACCTCTTCATCAGCTAAGACGGCCTCCTTTTGGAGCCGTTTCATACATTTCAAGGGCCTGCGGTTGATATCCAGTAAGGCACGTGCCCAACATAGCAGATTTGGCTCATCATAGTGGCGGCTATCTTAATTCTGAGCTGCTTCGTTAAGTCTTCTTGGAGTTAATTGCAGATTGAAATCAAACATTGACTACCAGGTGCCAAATTTTGAATGAATAAACTATTGCTGTGTTATTTGTTTTGCAAATAAGAATTATAAGTTCTTTGAAGAAATTCAATTTATCCTTATCTTCGATATTTATAATATGATGGGAAATTATCATTGAAAGTTGTGTTTACAAGGCATTTGAAAATTAAAATTTGCAAATATTACAAATTAAGAGAAAGAAATCAGAAGGAGCCAGTCAGGCTCTTTACAGTGGTATCAGAGCATTTTTCCTGCCATCCAATGGGGTCTAGAATTTTTTTTATTCAGAAGTTTTTAAAAGTGATCAGCACTTCTATTTTCTCTAACTATGGATAAATACAGGAGACCCAGTTCCGAAAGTCATCGTAGCAGTAAGGGAAATAGAGAGGAATTAAATGCTTTAGTAGAAAGCATGGAGAGACTTAGATTGCATCAGCAAAGATTGGCAAAGAGTTTGTCGGATCCAGTTTCAGTAGACAGAGCAGCGAGATATATGGTCTCTGCCTTTAGAAGGCCAACATCGAGCTTGCAGGGGAGAAGGCTGGAGTTTTCTCCGACAGTTGTCCGTGATGCTGATGTTCCTACATCTAGTTCAGCACCTACTATTCCCCTTTGCAGTGTTCATGATGGATTTATTGCACTGGAACCAGTGGATGTTTCAGTGCCATTGGATGACAGCAATGCTGAGCATCACCGGGTTGAGGCTCCCAGAGCAGTCACTACGGATTGTACAGAAGCAGCTGATGTTGCAGTTATCACTGAGTGTTCAGACTCTTTCATGGAGGGAGTTATTATTGGAGATGTTTATGTCAGCTGTAGTAGTGTTGCTCCAGTTCAGGAGGCAGTTGCTTCCTCAGATAGGACCGAGGCATGTACGAAGTCTCCCAGTGGTGAGGTTCGCGATTTGGGCATTACAGCGAGATCACTTGATGACAGTTCGTGCTCTAGCATTATTGGTGCACAACTTGACGTTGAGTCATGTGTGCAGAGACACGTGTCCGCAGATGAGATTTCAGCAGGAGATGTGGGAGCTAATAGTATAGACACATTTGATGACACTTTTGAGGATGTTGTGAGTTGCATTGGAGATGACACCGCCTATGAGATGTTGGGTGATGACTGCGAGGAGTGTATGAGCTTTGACAGCTCAGAGATTTATGATAGCAGTCGCAGTGTGGGATCAGTACAGGAGACAGTGGTTTCTTCCTATGTTGAGGATGTGTGCATGGAGCTTTCTGGTGATGACACTCATGATGGGAGTGTTGCAGTTGATTTGGGCAACGTAGTTTCATGCCACAATATGGTTGATTCACATGACGACATTGAGTCGTGTTCGCAGCCGGAGTTAGTGGAGGAGTTGCAGATAGATGATATGGACACTAGCATCACAAACATCGCCAATGTTGAGAGCGAGGATGATGAGTGTTGTAGTGTTTCTGGTTTTCTATATCTGACTTTGGGTGTGCACTTAGCGATGTCATATGGTGGTGACGGGTTCCAGGATTCTATGTTACAGGGACTCACAGATGAGGACAGGGAAGCTTATGAGTGGCAGGAGTTTGTTACAGCTAGGGCTTCCATTTCTAGAGGGGGTTACTACGTCGATAACTCGTGTGGATGTATTCCAGGATTTGGACTGTCAGATGGTCGCAAAGGACGAGGGAGCTAGAGATTGCGTTGAGTCGGATTCAGCAGCAGCTTCCCCGGGGTTAGATGAGGACATGTCTGATGCCTGTATTTAGTTTGTAGATGTGTACTCAAATGAAAGTACACAGAGATACGGTGATCTTGAGGGGAGTTCGTTGGATACAGCTTCCTCTCATAGTGTAGACAGTGCGTTTGAGGTTGTTCATTGGAGGCCCGTTGTGCAAAGTCATCATGTGACTAGCCAGTTGCGAGTTGATGAGAGAGATATTACTTCTACTCTCGAGCATTTTGATGTTGTTCATCAGTTGTTGGCTGTTTATGGTTGGGGTGCTCCTATGACAGATGAGTCCAGCGGTGATTACCTTTCATTGACAAAGATTCATTCTTTGCATGAGGTTGTCAAGATTTTGAGACAGAACTACTTACAGATGGTAACCGACCGAGATCACCTAGTTGAGTGGGGGAGTATAGCTTACGAGGCACTGATGGACAGAGAGGAGGAGGTGAGTGAGCTCACTCAGGAGCTCACAGCGACTACTGAGGTTTTAGAGGACACTCAGCGAGCTCTTCAGGAGTCGCAAATCCAATTAGAGGAGGTGGGCATGGAGCTGGAGCATTTACGGTCCACACCAGCCTCAGATCCAATTCGATTGCACATTGAGGTGGTTGGTGGTGAGTTTGCCCCTACGGTTGGTGATGAGGAACATGATGATGTGGCAGACACATATGTTCAAGATATGGGAGCATTTGGTACGAATGAGGTAGGAGTACCAGTGGAGTCAAACTCTCAGGTTGATTTGCTTCCTTTTGCTGGAAGTGAATCTATTTCATCATTTCACATGGTTGATAGCACGGGACAGTTGGTTGTGCCACAATTTCAGAGGGATTAGTTGTGGATTGCAGGGGAGCAAGTTGCGATTCCACGTATAATTTCTACTGCACCGAATGATTTATGGAGTATTTACTTGAGAGTGCAGATGTGCGGCAGGATTCTTATAGAGTGTCTAAGGGTACTCTCATTCGAGGTTCTGGTGCTATTCGGAGGTTGGTAGGGAAGATTGTGGAGACTCTATCTACTATGCTTCCCCACAGGGATTTTGAGGTTGGGTTTGTTGAGAGGGTTGCTCAGGTTCCTACCCAACCTGCAGTTATGCGGAGTCAGAGATTGGAGCCATCTCATGATTCCTACTGGCAGTATACAGTGGGGTTTGTTCATCATTTGTCTTTTGATCCACAAGTGGAAGATTTGATCTCACGCAGGGGTAAACTGGTTTCAATTTCTTACCATCCATTATGGGATGGATTAGCACCATCTTTAGCGGATGGAATTGGCAATTGCAAGTTAGACTACTTGCAGTATCCACACACGCAGGACTGTTTATTAGAGGGCAGAGTTGATAACAGTGATTCCGACACATTGGGTCATTGTCGTTTTCTCAGTGCAGTTGGGTGTGAGTGTCGGATAGACAAGGACTCAGGTTTTGACAGAGTTGTTATTTCAGTTGGGTTGAGTTCCGCTGGGTTGTTTTCTGCATCGGCATCTGCAGTTGGTCTTTGGATGTTGTTTTAAGTGATGTCCATTATTTGGGTGTTTAGGGCAGTTTCTCAGATGCCGGTGTCTATTATGTTGGTATTTTCTTCACAGGAGTATGGGGAGGATCGGGATATTACTTATGACCATCCTTGGTATCCGGGTGGTTGGCGATGTTGCTTGTTTTTTCCTGATTGCTTGAGGACAAGCAATCTTGGGAAAGGAGGATTGTAATGTCCCCGTTTTTCAGACTTTGGGACTAGCTTGTTTTGGCGACCCTCGCAGGCTAATCAAGTGATCAAAGGGGGTCAGATGGCAGAGCCAGTGTTGGGATTCCATTCTGGAGGTTCAGTTTACCAAGTCAACTTACTATTTTTAGTAAGTGGCATTTTGGGTATGGCCAGGATTAGCAGGGTGTCTACACGGAGTGTTAGACATGCTAGGATCGAGTTTCAAGGAATCTCCAGTTTGAGAAACTTACTATTTTTAGTAAGTCTATTTTTAGCAGTTGGCTATTTTTGGCAGTGGGTTATTTTTGGCAGGTCAGTTGGCGTTTGAGGCTCTGGTGTCAGAAATGAGTTTGTCACAGTCAATGTGATTCAGTGGCTGTGGTTTTAAAGGTTATCGTTATTAAATTAAATTATTTTAATTTAATAACTTTATTACTTTATAACTTTAATGTTATAAAGTGAAGTTATCATTTAAAAGCCTTTTTAATGAAAAAAGTGAAATTTTGCTTTTTTCCGAAAAAGCTATATATACATTTTGAAAAAGCACTTTCACCATCTATTGTTGAATTATGATTTAATTGAAGTTTGTGAGAGAGACAACCCGGCTAGGGTTTTGAGGACTAATTCCTCTTCTGGCAATTTGAGCCATTACGGATTGATGGTGAATTTTGCAGTTGTATCTGAGACCATAGTCCAGTGCTGAAGTATACTGGATGTGTGTGAAGTTTTTTCATCTACAGGCAAAATCGATTTGCTCTCAAGGAATTCGAATTGTCTTCATGTTGAGGTTCTGAAGGTTATTGGGAATTTGCTGTGAATCATCAATTGGTTGTGGAATTTGAATTTGTTGAGGTCTTCCAAATTGACAAGGGAAACCGAATTACCTCAAGCTGCGTTCAAAGAGGTGATTCAGATTTGGTGTGAAGTTTCATTGTCATCACGCTAGTGCTGTGTGAAGGCTCGGGCAAGGTAGACGTGAAGGTAGAGGCTGCATTACCTCTTCATCAGCTAAGACGGCCTCCTTTTGGAGTCGTTTCGTACATTTCAAGGGCTTGCGGTTGATATCCAGTAAGGCACATGCCTAGCATAGCAGATTTGGCTCATCATAGTGGTGGGTGTCTTAATTCTGAGCTGCTGTGTTAAGTCTTCTTGGAGTTAATTGCAGATTGAAATCAAACATTGAATACCAGGTGCCAAATTTTGAATGAATAAACTATTGTTGTGTTATTTGTTTTGCAAATAAGATTTATAAGTTCTTTGAAGAAATTCAATTTATCCTTATCTTCGATATTTATAATATGATGGGAAATTATCATTGAAAGTTGTGTTTACAAGGCATTTGAAAATTAAAATTTGCAAATATTACAAATTAAGAGAAAGAAATCAGAAGGAGCCAATCAAGCTCTTTACATACTTTTATCTCCAGTCATATGATGAGAACAACCACTATCAATCAACCATTCATTTTTGTTCCATCTAACATACAAAGCAGTTTCAACATCATCATCAACTTTAGCACAAATGTTAGAGATATCAATTTCTCATTTCTTATCTTCTTCAGCATAAAACAAACAATCTTCTACTTCTAACTCGTCATTTGAAATACTAGTCTCTTCATTTACATAGTAAGTCTTCTTATTGAACTTCTGAAACTTTTGTCTAGGACCCTTCTTTGGACATTTAGCAGCCAAATAACCAATTTTTCCACATCTAAAGCATTTTACAAGCAACATACATTTGTACTTGTCGATACCTTTCTTCAGTCTTCTTGCAAAGTTTGCTTCAAATTCTTGTTCATCGTCACTGTCAAGATCTTCTGAATTAGTTGTCTTGAATGTTGTTTCAAATCTGCTCTTCTCTTTTCCGAACTTCCTCAACTCAAATGCGGTCAAATTTCCAAACAGCTTCTCTTTATTAAACTTCTTTGGATCATAAACCTCCTCAATCACCCAAATCTTAGCACTGTAGTTATTCGGTAATGTCATCAATATCTTTTCATCGGTAATACTACCTCCTTGATTCTTGACTTCATTAACTGCAATCTCAACTCTTTGAAAATAGCTACTAATGACTACAACTTCTTCCATTCTCAAATTCTCATAGTGATGTTTTGTTGTTAGTATTTTAGATAACTTAACCCTATCATTTCCTTCATAAATCTCTTTCAATTTTTCCCAAACTTCATAAGCAGTCTTCAAAGAAATAACCTTAGCTAATTCAATCTTTGATAAAGCACTAGTGATAGCATACCTACCTTTTTCATTCCCCTCATACGTTGTGATTTCATCTGGAGTATTAAAGCCATTCTGAGGGAACACATACTTTGTCTGCACATGCTTCCAAGTATTGTAGCCAATTGAAATCAAATATCCTCTCATCTGCTCTTTCCATGAACTGTAGTCTGATCCATCAAAAGTAGGAATGTTCAATTTATGTGCCATCAAATCTATCTCAAGTGGTTAAGCTCTGATACCAATTGTTGAACAGGTCGAATAACTGGGGGGGTGAATCAGTTATTCCCAAACTCTTTCTAAAAACTTTAACTCTATCAGTAAACCCACAAATCATACAAATGATATTGATAGATATATCAAAATTAACTTTTGCTCTACCGATAAGCAATTATAGCATATATGAACATGCAAGCACAAAAACACCAACACAAAGAACACCAAAATTTACGTGGAAACCCAAACTGGGAAAAACCAAGGAAAAGCTAATTCTCATGAAATGAAACACCGGCTAAAGTGATTTTTACAAAGGCTCACTGTTGGTTGAGCTCACTACCCTAAAATATGAATATGGCTAACTGCCAATACAAATAGGGTCACTACCGAAGTATAAGAAATGAGATTGAATCCACCACTGAGACCACTGTCACCGATACTCTACAATACAAAAATGATATATCAATCTACTATTGATTGCATCCACACACACAATCATCAACACATAGACCTTCTCTTGTCAGATTCGCAATCACTTCCCATACAAGCATCACACAAGCCACACGAACAACTGAAAACATCACTCTTCTTATGCAACTTGATGCCATCAACCAAGTCGATCTAAACTGATTTGAAATAGGTCACACCAAAACATTCTCGCGGTGGTAAGGAATGAGACGTCGACCACCTCGCACAATACAACATGTCTCATGCATATCAACACGCTACACCATCTCCAAAGCCTTCGATTCCAACGGATATGATGAAAACGTTACACGGTAGCTACTAGGACTGAAACATAAATAAACATGCTCCAAATAGAACCGAACCCAAATAATCGATCCACCATATGTTGCACACAAAATAGAACCACCATCGAAACGGATAAGAATAAACATTAAAAGTATCCTTCGATGAACACTTCTACCAATACGCCAAGGATATCGGTACACATGAACCGATAAAACCAAATCATAAATATGCATAGGATATGATGACATCAATGACAATCATTAATGACAACATGAATAGCATCAGCTTCGCATTCTAACGCCATCTAGATGTGCCCTTTGTAAAAAGAGTGAAGAAAGTGTTTCTCATCTATTTTTTCAATGCTATTACGCTAGAGAGATTTGGCACCTATCATGGGGAACATGGAATCGTGCTTGTGTTCATGCTTCTTCTTTAGTGGAGTTTTGAGAGAGTCTGGGTCATCCTCCAGCCAAATCTTCCTTAGTGCAAGTAGTTTGGTTTCTTGGCCTGACTTTTCTCATCTAGAATTTATGGCTGGAAAGGAATAGATGGATCTTTCAAGACTCATAATTGATGTGTTCTTTTGTGGAGGAAAATTGTCTGCAGACTTTAGGAAGCTATTCTTGCCAAATGTGATGTTACTGGACCTATGAATCCTAGTGATCTAGTTGTGACAAGGAATCTAAATCTTGTTGGCAATGTAGTTGGCCCCTTAGCTAGGAGATTGAGGCAGGTCAAAATAAAATTCATAGAAAAGGAAGATGGCTCCCTCCTCCCGAGGGAGTTTTAAAAGTAAATATTGATGGGTCTTCTAGAGGGAATCTTGGACATGCGGGAGTTGGAGGTGTTGGTAGAGATAGCAATGGAAATGTCGTGTTCTTCTTCTCTTCCTATAAGGGTTGTCACTCTAATAACCTTATGGAGGATATAGCTATTTTTTACACCATAGAAAAAGGGTGCTCTCTTGGTTGGAAGAGGACTGTTTGTGAATCTGACTCTCAGATTGAGATTGATATGTTAAATGCTCAACAAATGGAGGATGTTAATTGGCAAATAGCTATGGTGGTCAAACATATCCTTAATCTGTGCTCCCTACTTGATTATATTTCTTTCTATCACATTCCACAAGAATGTGAATAGGGTGGTTGACTACTTGGCAAAATGGGCTTCAGATAACCCAAGTGGGAGGGATATGGATGATTGGGGCTCCTTGAGACCAAAATTTAAGGAGATGTTGGATAGATTAACTACGGAGGACAAAGGTGTGTAGGCGTACCCTCAATGGGTTTGGCTCTTCTTCTGGCCTTGGGCCCTTGCTTTGTATTCCTTGATTTGTTTTGAATAATATTTTTACCCCTCTTTTCAATGTAGAGGGATTCTCTCCCTTAAAGGATTGACACAAAACTAATTTTACAACAGCAAATACAATGCTAAAAGCTCACAACAATATGCAAAAAATATTCAGGTATTTCTATTGAGATTTGAGAACATAAACAGAATAGATGCAATAAGCCTATTGGCTTTCAACACCAATGTGCAAATGTAATTCCAATCTGATATAAACCTGCACAAGCATCAATATACAGCTACAATAGCTCCAAAAATATGTCTCCAAGCTTTCCCATAACCATCTTCTCCAAAACTGCTCAAATGAAATGAAAATCTAGCTTTAAAATGGCATTTTCACTAAATGAAATGCAAATGAAATGCAAATGAAATTTGCATTTTGTTCTCCCTCCAAGAAATCACAACCAAAAGAAGTTTTTTTCCACTTTTCCTCCTAAAATATCTCAACTTGATTATTTTATAAATCTTCTTCCAAGATTTTTGGTTCGGTACCTTGATTTTGTCTTCTAGCCTTTTCGGTTACTTCCCAAGATAGAAATTGCAAGATTTTTCTTTCTTTGTGCTCAAGTTGCAATAATGAATGTGTCAAGATGTTTTCTTACCCATTTTGGATCCTTCTTGAAGTGGTAGGTGGTCCCACAAATTCCAATGCTTAAATGGAAATTTTACAATTTTTAATTGTCAAATGCTATAAAATGATAGGAAAATTACATTTGGAGTTTATTACAAAGGTGCCTATTTATTTTAACAAATATATGGCACTTATTAAAACTAACAACAACATTAAGCCTACAATCTATCAAATTAGAAAATGAAAAATATTTTTGGTTGATATTGGATAGCCTATAGACCATTGATGCTCCTGCATCAAACACCCAAGGTAGAAAGAAATGTTTCATGAGTGAAACTCATAAACATTTATAATTTATGTGCTTTTTCTGCATCCACTTCTTTCTCTTGTCTTCCTAAATATGATTAACCAATTTTCCTTGCAATTTCATGTCTCTTCCATCCTTCAGCTTTCCTCTCTTTCTCCCCATTTTCACATAAACCAACTCCCACCAATATGCACTAGTAAACTCGAAAAAATCATAAGCCTCAAAGTCATCATCTTCAATAAAATAATCAAATTTATGCATTACCTCTTTCCTTGAAACTGTTGGAACAATTTGCCCATTATCTCTCTTCTGCAACACTGTCTTCCTTTTTCTCTATGTCTTCTAAAAGACAAGGTTCAACTGAAAACTTTTCCTTCCCTGTATTCACATCAATGTTAGTAAAATAATCAAGGGATTTATTTTTCTCATCTTGCAACAAACTATTAGTTATAAGATTTCCATCTTCAACAGTCTCTTTATCAAACAAGAGATCATCCATGAACCCACCCTTAACCTGTCCATCTTCTTCCTCTTTTACAACTCCATCTTCCAATGAATTATTTGCTGCAACATTCTCTCTTATCAATATTGCCATCCTCAAACAAATCGGATTCAACAATGTTCTCACAAAATTTAGATTTTACCTCGTTTTCCTTATCCACTGAAACTGTCTTTCTGCCCTATAAAATGTAATCAATATTGTTGCAAATTGCATAAGCAAATTATAATCTTCATCTTTATCCTCTTTGACTAATTATTTAACTCCAATAACCAAACATTTACCAATGTTCTTACACAAGGGTTTCAATTTGTGTCAAACTCCATCCTTTACCAATCTGAATGTATTTGCATAAACATCAAGAATTGACAATTGCCTTCCTGTCAAACTGTCATCGTTTTCCCAATAACATATGACAGACAGACATTGACATAATATCAAATAAGACTTCATCATGGTAAAATCTCCTATCTTAAATTTGACTAAGCATTGTTCGCTCACCAAAACTTTTCGATCATCCTGCAACCAAGCAATCAGATATGGATGTGGGTGCCTTCTTCTTTCTAACTACAACTTGCTTAGAATTTCTTCTGAAACAAGATTGTTTGTACTTCCACCATAAATAACAACATTGCATACCTTATCCTTACACTTACATCTTGTCTTAAATAAACTTTTCCTTTGAATTGATTCATGTCCTACATTCATCAAGACTCTTCTTGCAAAAAGTGTTTCTCCAATTTTTGCATCTACATATTGTTATGACTTAGCATCTTCTTCATTCACAATTGTTGCTCCAGGCTGATTTTCAGAGCTTCTTCTTATTTTTTCTTCCTCATGAAGGCATTCATAAGCTCTATGACTCTCTTCTCCACACTTAAAACAAGTTCCACAAAATCCTCCTCTTTCGAATCCTCTACACGATCTTCCTATTCTTCTAAAATTTTCTTCTCTAAAGTTGTAAGAATCATTTAACTTCTGATTTTTTCTGTTGCTATGGTCTTTTGCATTTGATTTTTCTAATTATTACCTTCATTCTTCTATTCATACAATCCACCCTTTCCTTTTTGCTTGTTTTCAAACCTTTTGTTTAATGTTTCTTCCACCTTCAATGCAAATTGATATACCTCCTCCATGATACACATTCTCACCAATGCTAAATCTTTTTGGATGCTACACTTTAGTCCATTGATCTAACGAGCCACTTTCTCCTTATTTGCTTCTACATGCCCCATTCTAATCAAGATCTTGTGAAATTCTTCTATATACTCCTTCACTGTTTTCATTCCTTGTTTCAAACTTTGCATCCTTTTGAGTAAATCAAGCTCACAATCTACTAGGATGAATTGTCTTTTCAACATCTTCACAATTCTATCCCAGTTTGAAATTTTAGTTTTTCTCTCCTTCCTCTTTCTATCTGGATTTCTCTCCACCAAATACTTGCATGCCCTTTCAACTTTGTTTTTGCAAACTTCACTCTATCCGAGTCTTCAATATCTTCAAATTCAAAGAAATCTTCCATGTCATTGATCCAATATATCAACTCTTCAAGATTTAGACTTTTATTAAATGTTGAAACCTCCATTCCAGGTTTCTTTCCAATCATTGTCAATGCTCTAATCAAAGGATCATTCACTACTCCATCTTCTTCCTCACTAGCTAAACTAGTAGCTTTAGAAGATTCGTCTTGACTTCATTCTACATCTCTTCTCTGAGCACCACCTCTTCTAATTACTTTCTTCTTGTGCAGCTTCTTGTTATCTTCTAAACTCTCTCATTTCATCACCATGAGCATTTCCACCTCTTCCTCTGCCTCTTCTTGGAGGCATTTTTGCAACACCCACAACATACAAGTCCTAGTGCAAACTACCACATGTTCGGTGATCTATTTACACACTCAAGATAACCAACTTTGATACCACTGACTCTCCCTTCAAGAATTGACACAAAACTGATTTTGCATCAACAAATACAATGCTAAAAGCTCACAACAATATGCAAGAAATATTGAGAGATCTCTATTGAAATTTGAGAACATAAACCGAACACACGCAATAAGCCTATTGGCTTTCAACACCAATGTTCAAATCTGATTCCAATATGATATAGACCTGCAAAACCATGAGTATACAACTACAATAGCTCCAAAAATATTTCTCCAAGCATTCCCATAACCATCTTCTCCAAAACTGCTAAAATGAAATGAAAATCTAGCTTAAAAATGGCACTTTCACTGAATGAAACACAAATGAAATTGCAATTTGCTCTCCCTCCAAGAAATCATGACCAAAATGAGTTTTTTCCCATTTACCTCCCAAAATATCTCAACTTGATTCTTTATAAATCCCCCTCCAAGATTTTTTAAGTGGCTTAATTTTGTCTTCTAGCTTTTTCAATTACTTCACAGAATAGATATTGCAAGATTTTTCTTTCTTTGAGCTCGAGTTGCAATAATGAGTGTGTCAAGATGCTTTCTTACCCATTTTGGATCCTTTTTCTTTGTGTTCACGTTGCGATAATGAATGTGTCAAGATGCTTTCTTATCCATTTTGGATCCTTCTTGAAGTGGTAGGTGATCCCACAAATTCCAACGCTTAAGTGGGAATTTTACAAATTTAAATTGTCAAATGCCATAATATGATGGGATAATTACATTTGGAGTTTATTACAAATGTGCCTATTTATTTTAACAAATATTTGGCACTTATTAAATACCAACAACAACCTTATACTAAAATCTACCAAGCTAGAAAATGAAAAATATTTTTGGTTGATGTTGGATAGCCTATAGACCATGGATGCTCCTGCATCAGACACCTAAGGTAGAAAGAAATGTTTCATGAGTGAAAATCATAAACATTTATAATTTGTGCTTTTTCTACATCCACTTCTTTCTCTCGTCTTCCTAAATATGCTTAACTAGTTTTCCCTACAATTTGATGTCTCTTCCATCCTTCATCTTTCCTCTCTTTCTCCTTCTTTTCACATAATCCAACTCCCACCAATATGCTCCAAGAAAGTCAAAAACATCATAAGCCTCAAAGTCATCCTCTTAAGTAAAATAATCAAGTTTATACATCTTTTCATAACTAGCATTTTAAGTACTATATGTATAGTATATAGTATATAGTATATACAATGCTGCCACCCCGCCATCCCCAAATTGAGGTCCTTTGTCCCCATGTCCCGTCGTCCCCAACAGGTGGGATAACTATGCTTGAATATTTCGTCATCCTTGATCAGTGGGTTTATAATTGTCTTCCTCATTGGGATTTCTATTTTCAGGACATTGGTTCATTGTTTGTGGAGTCTCACATTTCCAATTTGGAGGACACATTTGAAGGGTTTCTCTCTCTTCCTTGATGATAATTGTGATACAACAGTTGTCACGTCATCTCTGTCTTTCGAGCTTGTTCGAGATTAGTTCCCAGTGGCTCCTTGCTCGTCACAGTACATACCTAATTGGTTCGCAGCATCATCTTCCAAGGACTTGACAACACACGAGCATATATCAAAGACATTTGGATTTTGCATCCTAGCAATTCGTATCCAAAATGGGCAGCATTCTTGCATTTATGCTTGGTTCATCTTCTTCCCAAGGAGAGAAATGTTGTTTATAGGCATTGGACTATGTTTTGCCTTCACGCACTCACCATTTTTGGAGGACATGTATTCATTAGGGGGAGAGGGAGGGAGGGGGGGGCTATGTTGTCTCCTTTCTTCTTTCCTATGGGGAGATTATTGATTGTATATACCTAATGTATGTAGTCCTAGGGGGGGTGATTGAGACCTCCATACATGCATCTTGCTTTTGCATTTTGTTAGTTTCTCTCTTTTGGAGAGAAGTTTTCTCTCATGAGGTTTTCTCCTTTTCAACACTTTGTGAGAGATTTCTATTTGCATTGCATTTGCTCTGTACATGGGTACCTGACATGGCCTAGTTGTCGGGACCCATCTTGCATCTTGCTCATTTTGCATAATAATCTTCTCCCTAAGTTGCACTTAAGGAGGGGTGTTCGAGTAAATTATTATTTACTCTCGTGCTTAAGTTTACTTAGGCATAATTAGGTGCACATTTTAGTTACTAGTAGTTGTACGATTACTCCTCTCTACCATATTATTCCATGTCTTTATAAGCAAGGTCATGATTATTATTTTGTATCTCAATACAATCATCTTTCCTAGATCAATATCTCTCTCTGCTTGAAAAGTGTCTGTGTTTGTGATTCTAGCAGCTTGGGAGCTTTGCTCCAAAAACAACAATCCATCTCATTCAATAATAATTAGCACTTTAAAATTTTAAATGATTATAAATAAGAGGTATTGCTGGGTTAAAAAAGGTACAGCCAATCTAGAAATTCTCAAAAATAATATTTAAAGATTTCACAGTAAAACCTCAACAAAATAAATAATCTAAAATCATCATAATCAGATGATAATAACTTCTCAAACCCAAAATCCAGAAGCTCCACACACACAAATTCTGGATAATCATGCCAATCTGAAATACGTTTTGAAAATTCTACACAACTGAAATAGCTGAAACTAGAAAACTTTAAAACTATTCAACACAATGAGAGTTTTTGAATATAACTATTCATATGAATTTGGAAAATTTTCATCCTCATATCCATTCTTTGTCAAAAGGTTATCGTCCTCTTAGTAACCCTCTCCATTTCTCAACTCCTCCTCATAAGCTTTTCAAGGAAAAATAATATTATTTACTTTTTTCTCCTTTTCCCTGCAAACTTACTTTCTGAGAAGTGTCTGGTGTGTATTTTTAATTAACATTACTCCTAGACCCCATTTCTATCGACAATTTTTGTCCCTCAAATACAACATGTTTAATAATAAAACAGAAGTTGCATTTTTATGAATAGATCATAACAATTTTAATTAAATCATTAAATTACTTCTCTTGCACCACCCCAGTAGCCTACAGAAAATTAAATAGTAGGCTAGGGGTTTTCATATGACTTACACTTGGAAAGGGGGCATGACAGAAAAACAAGAAGAATACATGGAAGTTGTGAATGTAAGGAAATCACAAATGGATGTGGGCGTAGAATTGAACTGCCTCAAAACAATGCATACACACACAAGGAAACTACTCAACCACGATACTTTTTGTGCACAGCCTCTAAAATCCTTATAGCAGGTAAGAGCAACTAATCACAAATTCAAAAAACTCAGCACCTAGCTACAATCGAGTGAAATGTGGATCTAATCTGGTGGGCTATGGTACAACAATGCTAAAATAGAAGCAATTGCCATGATAATAACCTGGGTTCAATCCCAAAAAAAAGGTCTATGAAGGACAAGCCATCACTCTGCAACTTTCATACTGGGTAAGCACAGCAAACTGCAGGTTGACATGCTTAAACAGATGGCCAAGATTTTTAAAACTCAAACTTTGAACTACAATCAACTTGATTGGGGGCATAATCCAGCAGGCTAGGGTCTAGTAGTAAGGGTGCGAGTGATTATATTGATGACAACATTGATTCAAACCCCAGGAAGGTTGCTTCCCCACTGATTAAAAGAGCATATCACGCATGCAAACAGATACACCATACCAAGAAGTGCAGCTTCAATCCGTGCTGCACGTAAATCAGCAAAGCCCTGGCTTGCTTCCAAGTTTGGTGGTGGGATCAAAGGTTAAAAACATAGGCTTACAGCTCTGATTACTATTTACAATGTAAAGCGACAAAGTTGCGTTGTTGCCAAAAGGCAACACTAATAGGCCCAGGATGTGTGTTGCCAGAGTTTGTTAGAGTTTACAGGTGTCCAAGTACAGTCAATTCTCTGATTTGAAATCACACAACCTGAGTTTACAGGTGTCCAAGGACAGTCAATTCTTGTATAGAATCACACAACCTATTAAGAATGCCTCAAAATAGTTCGTTTAAAATCATTCGTTCATTTACATCTAAATTATCAAGATTAGCTAAATTAGCAGTTCAAATTCTACACAACTAACCAAGCATGGCATCTAGATTATCAAGATTGGCTAAATTAGCAGTTCAAATTCTACACAACTAACCAAGTATGGTATAAAATATAATAAATATAAAATAAAAACCCTAAACTCGACCCCATTGTATCATAGCCCTCTGGCCGAACATGCTCTGAACATATCAATTATCCCTTTCAAAAATCTAGAAATCACGTAACCCATACAATCATATTTTCGTAGAATCAAAGCTCGCATATAAGTATTCATCTTATCGAATTTTTCATCTTGGAAGGTTACTAGTTCAAATGTACTCACCTGTAACCTCAAAAAAGTATTTACTATACAACCATCAGCGAGGGTAAATTTGAATATAATGAAATAAAGAATTGAACATGCAAGATTCAATATAAAAAGGTAGTTCGGTTGACTAATGAATTAATTCAAAGAAATGTGCAGGTCGAAATAAAACCCTCCAAATTTAAAATAATTTGAAAGAGAATTGCTTACCATTAACATTGAAATTGATTAATGAAGAGGGAGTGGCCATGGCCATTGATTTAGAATTTGTCCTGCCAAAAAAGTGAAGTGAAAAAACCCTTAATCCTCTGCAGCGTCCGCGCAAAATGTTGTTCCAACGATAAGAAAAAAAAAATGAATAATTATATATGCAAGCAAGGAATAGATACCGGAAATGTCCAGCGAAGAAATCGAGAAGAGGAACAAGAAATTTAATTATTAAATTTCAGCCTTTCGATGTTCTCAATGTTGTTGGGCGAAATAAGTTATTATTGGTTTATGATAATTAACAGGTAATATAGGCCGCCGAATTGGTGAGGTTAATAAAGACGCCTGGTGTATGTTTCCTATGGGTAGTTGAGCAAATTCAATGAAGTTAACAGGTGTAGTTGGACTTCAATCGGCGCTTCTTACTGCCAGGTTAATCTCATTATAAGGGACAAAAGGGCGATACCCCAAACATTTATACTACCACGGGCAACGGTGAGTCGATAGGGTATCCTATTCGACATTTATGCCACATAAACTATGCGTGAGGGCATTTGTTGCACTTTAGTTTCATGGGTTGTGATTTTTAACTTAAACCAAAAAATAAACTAGCATTGGCATTTTGGTGTGTGATGGTACCTAGAAGAAGTGTGGGAGGTCAATTAGGAAATTTTTTAGTATAATTTTTTGTATGCATTTGTGTAGTATATCTAGTCTCTCTCTCTCCAAATCTACCTATATATCTCCTTAATATAAAATATAATATCGAAGTAACTTATTAGTTTTATTTCTCTTAATAAGTAAGACGAATATTAAAATCACATTTCTAAAATTTCATAAAAGTAATAAAAAATATAAAAATTAATTGATCCAATTTTGTAAATTTCAACAAATGTTTATAAAGTTTTCATTATCATTAGAATGTTATTATATATGTATAAATGAAAAAGAAATATTGAATTTACAGAACCTATCTAAATATCTGCTTTTATTTTGTTAATGATATAATGTCATGTCTGTAATATTGGAGTTGATGAGTAAACAACCCACAGCTCCCAAGAACACCTGCACGCAAACACATGTCATAGAAAGAAAGAGAAGTAAATAGCTATGAAGACTTGAATGTATGGATCTACGAGAAAGGAGAAATCTTTGATGTGCAAAAATAAAAGTTGCAAATCAATAAAAATGAATGTTCAAAATTAAGATTACAAAAAAGATCAATCCTTATAAAAGGAGATCTGAAAACCTAAAAAGGTAAAACCTAGGTTGCACAATAATAATTAATAAAGTAATTAATTATTATATGCCTAAAGTTTAGCTTAAGTAAAAAGAGTTAATAAGTGACTTAATAATTAAATCAAACATGATTTAATTAATAAGCAAACACTTTATTACTCTAACACCCCCCTTAAGATGAACTTTGGGAGAAGCTAAAAATCTAGAAAGAACTACTGAAAGCAAATGGGTCCCAGCAACAAAAGGTCAAATCAGGTACCCAAGTACAAAAGAGAGTCTCTACAAAGCGGAGAAATAGAGAAAACCACATGAAAAAAACTTTACTCTTAAAAGAGACAAAGACTAGTCTGAAGGACTGAAGAAGCCTCCAAAACTATAATGTTCCAGAAAATAGGAACAAAGATGAACATGGACAACATCACTGAAGCAAGAAGCTGCAAACTCTGTCAAGAAGTAACTGATGATCTGAAGATCCTCCACTAAAATATGACCAGGTAGAGAAGACTATAATCTGCATGAGTGCCCTCAAATGACACTACTTGAATCAAAAGGCAAACAAAGGTAAACAACTAAAGTCAAAGATACAAAATACTGTAATCTGCACGAGTGCCCTCAAATGACACTACTCGAATCAGGAGGCAAACACATAAACTCAAAAATACAGATGGCATAAAAACACCAAAGTCTAAAGAGTTAATCAATCAAAGGTGGAAGAGTGCGTCCAAAAATAGGAAAGAAAGAGTGTCCATATGGTAAATGATCCATCTCACCAAAATACATAGGTACCCAGCCACTGCATCCGCCTAGTACATAGAATCAAATACTAAATACATAGCTCACACTATCAAACCAAGGAAGCAGTAGAACCAAAGGTAGAAACCCCCCATACTGTTGACAAGGGAGTAATGACAGGTACACTAAAAAGATCGTCCAATATGGACTGCATGATGAAGAAGAATCTGAAACATCGAATGTGCAGAGAGAGTACAAACACATGTAGAGATACTTGAGGCTAATATCGTTGGAGGAACACTCACATGACAAAAGTAGATGGCAAACAAAGGCAAACATCAAAACCCCCTAGCACTTTATAATGGAGTGTGAGTACATAAAGAATGAATATGTGCAAAATCTCATACATGCAATAGAATGACACTTTATCTCAATGTGTGTGCATAAAAGAATGCTACAAAAAATGAAGTATACACTACTCAAAGAAGAACAAAGTCTGCTAAAACAAAAGAATAGCCTAAGACGAGCCATCTCTCAAAAAGAAAAGATTCCAAGACCTAAAACATCCAAAATATCCACCAGATTGCAAAAATGCAAAACTCTGAATAAAATGTACCTAGGGAATATTATGAAAAAATGACTCATAGCACTGAAAATCTCTCTGAACAAACTTCCCAATGATATATCATTTGTCTAATACAGAGTCTAGATGGGTAAGATAGAGCTCTTGGAGTGCAGAACTGAACATATGGCTTTGACAGTAAAACATACCATCAAAAAGGTAAAATCATAAATTCAAACTTCTAGATTTGGATAGAGCTCGGAACAATCTTTCCAACGATATCTCGTTTGCCTGAATTTGACACTGTATGCTCAAGTTATGAGCAAAAAATCACAAGCAGCGCTAGATGGAAGTTAGAAAAGAAGTTGTGTCCTTGAACCCCTGGTGCGAAAAATGAAAGAAAAAAATTCAAAATCCGAAATCCCAAAAAGATCCATCTCTGAACAAGCTTTCCAACGGTATCTTGTTTGCTAAAAAATAATATCGTATGCTCAAGTTACGAGGTTGGAGGGCCCAAAAAAGGTGTCTAAGAGGGTTGACATGTGCTGATGTCAGCACTTCATGGGCATAAATTTGACGGCCAAATGGCCATCACCTCAAAAAAAACAATAGGCCCCTGGGGCCAAAAAAATTTGGCCCATGACCAGGGGCTGTGAAGCTAGGGGCTGGTTATGGCCGGGGGCTGGTCCCCCAAGTGTCCTCATGCTCTGCATGGGGGGCTTGTCCTACAAACCGTTATGGACAAGCGGTTAACCGCTGCGGGCCCGTCGGTCACCGCAGCGGTGACTGCGAGGTCACAGTCACCATCCGGTAACCCGACGGTGACACCACTATGGGTCGCTAAAGTGGCGCGCGAGTGGCCCGCCCCAAAAAAAAAAGTTATTGCAGAGGATCCGTACTACCTCGATCAGTGCGTCAAGTCGTACGACCTGGTAGGCAAAAAAAAAAATCCTCATAACCCAACTTGTCCAAAATCAACAAGTTTTATATAATTTTGGGTTTCTCAAATGCTCCGAACGCAACCATGAGGTCCGTTTGGGCCAGAAATGCTCCAAAAAAATAGTGACTGTCTCGGGATCTGTGTCGGGGCCGGTTGCAAAAACAATTTGCCACAGATTCCAACTTTGTCCAAATTGGATAAATTTTATATGGGTCTTAAGGTTCTTGGATGTTGTGAATGCAACCGTGAGGTCTGTTTGAAGCCAAGAAGACCAAAAAAATAGGTCCCCCTAGATCTGACAGGAAACCCTCTGAAAATGTAGATCTGACGAATACGACTGAATCTCTCAAGATGAGGACAGGGGCAAACAGATCTGAAGCTCTGATACCATATTGGAGTTGATAAGTAAACAATGCACAGATCCCAAGAATAGATGCACGCAAACACCTGTCACAAAAATAGAGAGAAGCAAATAGCTATGGAGACCTAAACGTATGGATCCACAAGAGAGAATAAATCTTTGATGTGCAAAAACAAAAGTTGCAAATAAATAAAAATGAATGTTCAGAATTAAGATTACAAAAGAGATCAATCCTTATAAAAGGAGATCTGAAAACTTAAAAAGGTAAAACTTAGGTTGCACAATAATAATTAATAAAGTAATTAATTATTATATACCTAAAGCTTAGCTTAAGTAGAAAGAGATAATAAGTGACTTAATAATTAAATCAAACATGATTTAATTAATAAGTAAACACTTTATTACTCTAACATGTAATGGTAGCAAACTCTGCATTGCAATGACGAAAATGTTTTATTTTTAAAACAACTAAAAATCAAAATTCGATTAATAAATAGGAAGGTGGGTTTCAACCTCATCCAATGGCTTCCCTCTTCATTGGATAACGTACCTTGAAAAGTAGTTGGTAGCCTATAGTTAATGCCAACTTAGAGGCTAAATCATGTGGGAACAAAATCTCTTCCACACAAAAGTCAGGGGAGGTGAACGATGAACGGACAAGATAACTTCAATTTAGTCTTGCACGCTTAATAAGAAACACTAGCCATTGATTTAGAATCTGAGGTAGATAGCAATGCCTTCGATGTAAAAATCCAATCATTGCATACATTATTCCTTCTATCTCTTTTCTCTTACTTCTTCATGTTCTATCTCTCTTTCTATATTCCCATTTATATGTTGCATAGGAAACATGAGGAAATGAAATGATTTTTTATAGTGCACGATACCAACCAACTATTTTCGAGTTTACACATGGTGAAAGTAATATAAGAATACCTCGTACTCCTTTCAGAAGGCACCTAACTATCCTACAAACGAGACCTACATACCCTATCTCCTATGATATTTGAACTTGTGACCTCTCTTTTAAGAGTGTATATATTATTGACACACTAAAACAAAATAAATTTTCAAACTTTCAAATAAAGAAATATCTTTTCTTTTAAAGAACAAATAATAAAATACGATCTATATTATTAAAAGAAATTATATAAAATAATAATATATTTCTATTATTTTTAATGACTAATACCAATTATTCAATTATTTAGATAATTTAATTGCATGTTTTCTCATGGTTGATGCTGTCGATGAAGAGAAACTTCTTTCGATGTGGAATTTAAGAAAAACATAATACAACTATATTTGTTTTGGTTAATAATAAGATCTAATATGCAACACAATCCGATCTAATCTTCAAAAAATGTGACTTCAAATATATCCTATAAAAATTCGATAGAATAAAAGAGTATATAAACTTAAATCAATGATACCAAAATCATTTTTCTGCATTATCGTTCAAACTGGCTTTAATTACTGACATAAATATGTCTTATTATTTGACATATCGGCTATGCACGAAATGAAATCTGAGTTTTGTTGCTTCTCTGTCACGCTAATATATAGCCAATAAGAAGGACGAATATCAAATGGATAAAATGCTTGCAATGGTCATCCATTGTGTTGGAAAATATAATTGAAATAATTGTTGTATTGTCATTGATGTCAAACCTTAACTGGTAAGACAATTGCTATCTAGGAGAGTACCATATCTATTGATTGATGAAGAGGATTAGGGCAAGGAGATAACAAAATAACCTAAAGAAATGTTGAGTTATTTGATACTTCAATGGGTAATTGATTAGTTGGCACATTGATAAGATAATGTATTGTTTATCTAAGTAAGAAGAAAGGCTGAAGAAATAGGCTTAACTGAGCAAAAGTGTAGAAAACTACTTTAAGCTGAGTGATTTTAGTATCGACCGAGTGCCAGTATATGCCGAGTAAATTTAGTGTTGATCGAACATCAGTTTATGCCGAGCGACAGGAAATTACCGAGCAAAGACAGTGTTAGTCGAGGAAGATAGTTTGTAGAGATGACCGAGACACGTAGTAATGACCAAGGAGAAGAACATAGTATTGACCGAGTGTCAGTAATTTACATTTGGAGGAAGAATTGAGATGCCCAGCCGACATGGCTAAATTCTTGGGATATGTAAATCGTGTTGACTTTATTAATGAATTGTATGGAGAATTTAATGCATGGTAAATCATTTTATTATGAATTCAATGAGAAGTTTGAAGATGTATCTAGAAGGAAGGATGAAGAACATAATGATGGAAGGATTCGATGAATCTAACCTAAACCTAAGATCTACAGAGGATATTAAGCGGCAAAAGATGGATCTACCTAATCGAAGAGGTATAAAGGAAAACCTAATTGTGAGGTTACAATAGGGAGCTGAAATTGTTGATGTTATTGACTGATAAGTCTAAGCAGAAGGCTGAAGGTAAAATTGTGAAGGAGTTGAACAGAGTTGTGATTTCTTGAAGTGAATTCCGAGCAGATCAGTGATGGAGATGGAAATTAAGCTCAGTCAGTAAATCAACATATATGTGTGAAGTGGATTTGTATTTGCAAAGTGATTTATAAGTTTTTCAGATTATAAACTACTGTTAATTTCTAACCATTGTATCAGTCTAAATCCTTTAATCAAGGTTGACCTAACAATCATTGTATAAATCATTTAATCAAGGTGGCATTCTAATGGAATGTACTTAAATCCTTTAACTAGGTCACTTTTAACAGTGTTTAAATCTTTTAATAGGGTCACACCTAGCAGTGTGTTTGTAAACCTTTAACAAGGTTGGCTTTTCATAGAGCTCACTTCATAAGAGTGAAATATCAGTAGCATGTTACAAATTGGTTTTTCTCAAATTGGGTTTCCACTATAAATTCTGGTGTTATACTTGTGTGAATATTTCGATGTGAATGTTGTTATATTCTACAAGTTAATTACTTTTGGATAGTGGAATGCATGTTATATGTTTCTGATATATGTTATAAAGACCGAGTTGTATTGTTGATTAGATGTGAGACTTTTGAAGTGCTAGAAATTTCAATTGGTACATCTGGACTTGAGAACAATTGATTCACCCCCCTCTTTGTTGTTCTAAATAATTCTAACAATTGGTATTAGAGTCAGGTTGGTGCTTACAGAGAAAATTTTAAAGGTACTTGAAGCTAATGATCAAGATGTATAAAAAAGGAGGTACCGAAGTTGAGCAAAGAGAACTTCCCTGCATGGAAAAGACTGATGAAATTGCATCTAGCTGGTATTGGTGATTCAACGAAGTACTATGTAGAACATGACTGTGATATACCTATTGCACTTTTGACTGTTGAGGAGATGAAAGCAAAACAAGAACACAATCAAGAAATGTTGGAGATTGCATCTACCTTAAGCTATCATAAATTTGAAGATATCAAAGACTGCACTATTGCAAAGCAAATGTGGGATACTCTTGCAACTATCTATGGTGGTGATACAAATGTACTGAGAGTAAAAGATGAAAGCTTGAGAGGTAAGCTTGATGAAATGAAAATGCAAGAAGGTGAAAATATTGCTCAGTACTGTGGTAGAATTAAGGAGATAGTGAATGCTATTAGAGGAGTTAATGGAATCATTGATAATGAGATTGTTATTGGTAAGGTATTGAGAACTTTACTTCCTATCTATGCTATTAGAATTTTTGCAATTCAAGAATAAAGATGTAACCCTGGTAATGTTCTAATTCTGGAAAGTCTTGTTGGTAAGCTTACTGCTTTTGAGCTATCTAACTATGATAACTACATTGTTCATAATGTTGAATCTGCATTCAAGTCACAAATGGTTTTGCATAAGTCTAAGAGAGAAAAAGAAAAATGTGTGAAAAGTGATAGTTGTCTGTGTGAAAATTGTACCTGATCTGTAGACACAACACTTCAGTAAAACATTAGAGGTTAGCTTAAATTGAAATCGTGCAATGAATTGAAAGCTAAACTAACCAGGTGATTTACTGCCTTCTAATAGGTGCGAGTATGATGTTCTCAGATTGTATCGAGATCAGTGACCTTGACGACACCTAAATGAAGGATTTGAATGCAAAACTGATATGAAATATGAATGCAATTAATTTTATTTTATTTTTTGGATTTTCTATGCAATGATATGATCAAAACTGATATGAATCTATGCTAATATGGAAATTGATGTGCTAAAATGATCTAACAATAAAATGAAAACAAAAGTGATCTCACAAAACGTGGTTGATTCGCAAAGAAGCTCTGATTCTCCAGATAGCAATTTACCAGCCTAAGTTTGCAAATTATGAGATGATTTGAGAAGAGCTGAACCTTGATTTTATAGAAATCTAGGGCTTTAGAGGTGCATGGATAAAATCCATAAATCACTCAAATAACTCAGCTTGATTTTTGAGTTACTTTTAAATAAAGAAAATTTAATTCACAAAAACATGCAAATCATGCACAAACAACTTTTTAACTCAAATTAGAAGTTTAGATCAACTTTAAAACTCAAAAATGATGTTGAGTTTCAAAAAATCAATAACTTGCATTGATTTTCTGATTTGGAGTTTAACTGCTCTTTGATTGTGCACATGGATAATTATGAATTAATAAATAAATAAAGTGATTTATTCTCAACTTAACTGATTTTGAAAAATAAAACAATTGATTTATGGGTTAATCAATCATTTAATCAAACTTTTATTCAAAAATAATATTATTAAAAATTGACAACTTGCTTTAATTAATTAAATAAGAATTTAATCAATTATTCATAGGATTTTGGATTTATTGTCAAAATTAAATAATACGATTTAGGAATAAATAGAATTAACTTCAATTAAATAATTAAGTGGCAGAATTAAATCTAATTAATTGAATATTTAGAATATTCAATTAATCAAACTTTAGGATAAATAAGATTTATCGCCAAATAATCATTAAATTAAAGATAATTATGATGATTAGGAATATTACTAGGAATATTCTCCGATGCAGAATTTAAGATAATCAATTAGGATTCGATGATGTGCAGATGTGCCTTTGGTTAGGATTTTGATGTTGATTTCGTTTGATGTGTCGATATAGAGGTTAATGAACCTATAGCCCATTTTTGGGGTATTACATTTTGCCCCTCTTTGAATTACTGTGCAAAGCGCAGTGGTTCAAAGACAGTCTGTATATGATGTTTGAAATTGATGATCTGATATGAGAGTGCAATTGATATGAAACAAAAACTATGATATGAGACAAAGATTGATTGAAAGATTTGAAGATATTAGGTCCTGAATGACCAAAGATAATGGAAACTATAAAAGTAATGAACCAATGATTGCAAACAAGTGTCAAAACGCCTGATTCCGAACCTTATGATTGCGAAGAAGTGAGTGACCGATTCCAGACTTGATTGTCCTTAGAAGAATCATGTAGGTATCACATCTGAACCCTTCAGTTACCGAAGAATCAAGGAAATAACATAATTGAACCGATAGTTGCAAAAACTGATACAATTTACAAGATTAAGAGAATACCAGATTGATATGGATCTCGATGAATCTGATATGCCCTAAGCGATGATTGATTTGCCCCTAGCAATGAGGTTTTTGTTTTTTGATGAATCAGTAACTAGACATGGTTGTTGTCTTGATTACTGAGGAAATATATGATTTCCAATTAGATTACAGACTTTGAATGATGTGCAATACCATGCCCCCTTTGGGATTAAAATTGAAATCTGACAAGAAAAGTCAGTGTTGATGGTTTAGAAGCATGTTAATTGATTTGAGAAGTGGTTAAACACGTACGGGAACGCATTCTGCATCGTTTAAAGGTCCAGACGACCAAGTTTGACTAGGTTTGACCATGAGTTGGCCATGGTTGAAATTTTGATAGTTTGATGGAAGATAATCAGTTAAGTTGAAAAATGGATTTCTACTATGATTGAAGGTTGATTATGCAAGTAGTTAATAATATAAACAATCTCAGATTTTGATTTTGATCCCAAAAAAGGATTCTACTTGTTTCGTTGGAGGAACCTTCATGTGAGATTCAGCTCTTGTTAGAAGAATTGTTTAAGCTTTCAAGTGTTTCCAAACATTTGTGAGATCATGCAGACATGCAAAATGCAAAGAAACATGCAAAATGAAATGTAACCTAGGACCTAGGACCTACTCATTGATCATATGTCGATTTTTTATCATCATTGAACTTTTAGGTAACCGGATAAATTAATACAATGCCCACTAGCTATGAAACCATAGACATATGAATATCGATTTGTATGTGCAAGAATCAATACAACACCCACTGGTTAGGAAACCATGGATATATGAATATTGATTTTGTTTTCGAAATGTCGGATTAGATATAAGCACCAAGGCACAAACACCAGGATGACTTGAATATCATGTCCATTTTGATATAGCAATTTGTATAAGCATCAGAACATAAACGTCATGATGACCTGAATACGCCTTGCATACAAACACATCAAACAGTCAAGAGATCATTCTAAATCCAGTGTGAATTACCCGTAGTGACCCTTTATCGTTCACATCCTTAGGTAAGATCACGTTTCACAGGAGGAGAAAGAACTCACTAAAAAAGACAATAGTTAGATCAAAACTTCCTTAAATTTTTTGGGTATCAATGGTCAAGGTACGCATGGCCATCCAATTAGAGATAGAGGCTCTTACAGTCGGACACCATTTCAATCTAGAATTTCCAAAGTTGTTAGATTTTCACATACAAGCAGAAGACAAAGAAAAGATTATGCCCCCAGTCATCACTCTCTAAATCCTATAAAGGACATCATCAAAGAGCTCGAAGGGACACAACATGCAAAAATCTCAATGCGAATCAGTAAGCATACAAGGAGATAAAAGCATGTAAAAAGAATAGATTGTTTTCAGTTGAGTTTTGATGTTTGATTGCGTTGTTGATGCAAAATCCTTTTTGGAGACAAGACTGACTGACTGACTCACATGAAGCTTCAAAGGACTTTGACTGGATATGATATGTCTAAATATACTAGAGACCATAGGATATGACTGTGATTTCCCCCAAGTGTTAAACATTGATAGGATACATACACTTGAGTTGATTGGTGTACAAACCGACTTATTAAGAACAAGAATGCAGAAACAAACCGGGAGATATGTACAAACTAAAGCAAGATTGAAAGCTGGGAAAGACCAAGATTGCGCTGATAGATGGAGCATTTTGAAACAAGTGGCACCCATTTGTCGGATTTTCACCATCTTGGCAGAGATTCTATTTTTGCTACCAAGGCGTTTGTTTCCAGGTTTTCACCAAGGCATTTTTTTTTTCTCATTTTTTTGTATTTTTCATTTTTTCAATTTTTTTTTTTGTACTTTTAATATTTTTTTTTTTTTGTGAATCATCAAGGTGCCTATTGCTAGGTTTTCACCAAGATGTTCATTTTTTCAACACATTTTCCGATTTTTAAGATTTTTTTAGGACATTTTTACCATAGACTAAATGCCTTAGGCATAGAATTTTTTCAGATGGAGAATGTTGATTGGTTCTCGGAGCTGTTCTCCTTCAGTCGTTGAGAGTTGATAGGCACCAAAGCCAAAAGTAGTAGTGATTACAAAGGGACCCAGCCAATTGGATTCAAACTTCCCCTTGCGTTCTCGATGGGATTGATTTTTAGGATTTTCTCTCAAGACTAGATCACCAACCTGAAATTCTCTGTGTCTGACTTTCTTGTTGTAGCCTCTAGACATTCTCTTCTGATATACTCTGAGATGATCATATGCTGCTTGTCGGTGCTCATCTAGTAGTTCAAGTTCTTGCAACCTAGACAATCTGTAATAATCATCAGTTACTAGACCATGCATTCTGATTCTTAGTGATGGGATTTCAACCTCAATAGGCAGTACCGCTTTAGACCTATAAACTAAAGCGAAAGGTGTAGCCCCAATAGGTGTTCTGATACTTGTTCTGTAGGCCTAGAGAGCTGGATTGATCATGAGATGCCAGTCTCTTCCTATTTTATTAATTGTTCGGTGTAAGATTTTCAATAGATTTTTGTTAGAAGCCTCTCCTTGTCCATTCCCTTGGGGATAGTAGATAGATGACCAATGTTGTGTGATCTTGAATTTGGCACATAGATCATCTAGGTCTTTGTTCTTGAATTGTCCAGCATTATCTATGATTATGGAATGAGGTATCCCATATCTACATATGATATAGTTTAATATGAACATAGATATTTGCTTTCATGTTGCTTGTGTCAAAGGGATTGCTTTGACCCATTTTGTAAAATAATATGTAGCTGTGATTATATGGGTATGTCCATTAGAAGAATGAGGATGAATCATCCCGATAAGATCAAATGCCCATTTATGGAAAGGCCATTGTGTTGTAAAGGGGATTAGATCTCTCCCTGGAGCATGAATTAAGTTGCCATGCACTTGGCACTTTTGACAATTCTTAGCAAATTTGATAGACTCTTTCTCCATTTCAGGCCAATAGTACCCAGCCCTAATAAGTTTTCAAGCTAGTGTTAAACCGTTTGAGTGTGACCCACAAATACCATCATGGACTTCCTCTAACGTACTTTGAGACTCTTCCCATTCTAAACATCTAAGTAGTGTACCATCTAGACCTCATTTGTACAGATCATGACCAATGATGACATAGCGGGAAGCATTACAGATAAGGTATCTCTTTTCATGGCGATTGAAAGTATTGGGGATAATTTGGTCTTGGAGATAGGAAAATAGGTTTTTGTATCTGGATGAATCATGACCTACAATAGTGCAAATCATATGGGTTTTGGGGGAGTCATATGCAGGATAAGATAGTGCTTCCACCAAGAACTCGTAGCATAGCTCATGTTCAAGCTGCTGTAATAAAGTAGATAACGTTGCCATTGCTGGCAGCCTTGTTCTCCATTTTAGGAATTTGCTCAAATGTGATAGATATGAAATACTTCTTTAAATCATCTACCATTCTCTTGTAAGGAATGAGATTTTCATCTTTAGTTTGGTACACATCATTGACTTGATGAATAACAAGTTGAGAGTCTCCATGAATGTGTAGCTCTGTCACTCTCCACTCAATTGCTAGTTTCATACCATTCAAAAGGGCTTCATATATTGCAATATTGTTTGTGCAAGGAAACTTTAATCTGAATGCTTTTGGGATTGAGTATCCTTGAGGAGTTATGAACAATATGCCTGCTCCAGATCCATTCTGTGTATAGGAGCCATCAAAGAATAATTGCCATTCTCTAGAAGAAAGATGCATGATAGAGGAATTTGGAAATTCCATTTGTAGTGGTGTGTCATCAATCATAAGTGCATCTGCTAATTGATCAGCAATAACCTGTCCTTTGATAGCTTTTCATTCCACATATTCAATGTCAAATTCACTTAAGAGCATGACCCATTTAGCTAATCTACCTGTGAGGGCAGCTTTGCTTAGAAGGTACTTGAGTGGATCAATCTTAGCTACCAAATGTGTGGTATGAGCTAACATGTAATGTCTCAGTTTTTGTGATGCGAAGATCACAGCTAGACAAGCTTTCTCAATCATTGAATAGTTCTTTTCATATGCAACCAATGTCCTACTGATATAGTATATAGCTCTTTCCTTTTTGTTCTCATCATGTTGTGCTAGCAATGCCCCCAGTGATGTATCTGTTGCGAAGACATATAAGATCAATGGCTTCCCATGAATAGGAGGCATCGAGATAGGAGGATTTGATAGATATTTCTTGATATGGTCAAAGTTCTTTTCACATTCTTCATTCCATGCAAAGGTCACACCTTTATGTAATGTTTTTGTAAAAGGTTGTGATATATCAACAAGCTGTGATATAAATCTTTTGATAGATTGAACTCTTCCTTGCAAGGTCCTCATTTGACTAATATTCTTTGGAGGATGCATTTCCATTATAGCCTTTAACTTAGCTAGATCAACTTCAATACCCTTCTTTGAGACTATGTATCCTAAGAGCTTTCCAGAAGTGACACCAAAAGCACACTTCTTAGGATTTAGTCGGAGACTAAACTTTTCCATTCTGTCTAGGATCATGCTCAAGTCCTTTATATGTTCAATTTTGATCATAGATTTTGCTAATGTGTCATCAACATAATCTTCCATGGTTCGATGCATCATGTCATGGAAAATAGATGTCATTGCTCTTTGATATGTAGCACCAGCATTTTTAAGCCCAAATGGCACGACATTCCAACAGAAGGTACCCCATGCACATGTGAAAGCAGTTTTCTCTTGATCCTCTGGAGAAATTTTTATTTGGTTATATCTAGAGAAACCATCCATTAAGGAATACATCTCAAAACCCGCAGTCATGTCCACTATCATATCAATGTTAGGTAGTGGAAAATCATCTTTAGGGCACGCTCTATTCACATCTCTAAAGTCTGTGCACACTTTGATTAAACCATCTGGTTTAGAAATAGGTACAATATTGGAGATCCATTCTGCATAGTCAATAACTTAGATGAATCCAGCTTTTAGGAGCTTTTTTAATTCAGCTTTTACCAAGAGTGCAACATGAGGATGCATCTTTCTCAATTTTTGCTTGACAGGTTTTACATTAGGAGCTATAGATAAATGGTGCATGATAAGATTAGGATCCAACCCTGGCATATCTGAGTATTTCCATGCAAAGTTGATCTTCTTCTCTATTAGGAATGTAGTAAATTTTTGCTTCTCTTCTTCTGATAATGATTGTGCTACATGTACCAATTGTGGTTCCTTTGTTGTACCCAAATTGATGGATTGAGTGGGCTCAATTAGAACCGGAGATCTATCCTGTAAAAGACTCGAAAGGACATCAAATATCTCATCCTTAGGTGCCTCAAAGAGGTTTTCACCTTCGGATACATCTTTTATTTTTACTTTTGTAGGTTCTGAGACTACCACAAAGCGGTTTTCACCCTCAAAACTCTTTTTATTTTTATTTTTATTCTTATTTTTTTGACTAAGATACTTGATGTTCGACTCCATCATGATAACACTCGATTCACTGATGGAAGTCCTCATAGGCTCAACTGCATTGAGGTAACAAGCAAGGGCATAGTCATTCGGGAAGGTATAAATACCATGGCTTGGATTTGTGGAGGTTTGATCAATAAGTTCTGGATATTGGATAGTCAAAGTAGGGAAAAATTGGGAGATAGTGTTTACGGATATGGATCTATCATCATTGGTCCTAACCCGATGCTCAAGTTCAAATGTGATATTACAACTTAAGACATTCAATTTGTGAATAGGCTCAATGTCATCGTGGGAGTCCAATTCCACCATAGGTGGATTAGACTCGATAGGTTCATCATTTCGCTCTAGACTTACGTTGGGATTAGGTGCATATTGGTGAATAACATCAACATGTTTCTTTGTAATAAGCTCATCTTCATCTGGTTCTGGAATGGCTCCCCATTCATAGTCATTTGATTCAACTTCTGATTCAGGATCTCTAGGAAATCTTAGAACATGAGTAAAGTCAAGGTGAATACCCCAAGAGGGGTTACCCTCAGTTTTTTATTTGAATTCATACTCATGGGAATTAGTTTTAGAATAACTACCACCATCTTCCTCTTGATTGTTTTTAAGATTAGCTGGTTCTTATGTTGCAACTATCTCTTGATTGATAGTAGGTTCTTGTGTTTCTACTACATTAATTCTTTTGATTGGATCATCTTTATCATCAAGAAGGTCTTTGATCTCCTTAGGCAATTTTTCATAGGGGATGAGTTCTGAGCTATCTGAATCACTATCTGATGGTTTTGTTTCTTCTTTCTTAAGAAGAGGTTCTCCTGGTGTGATCTCCTCTATGACATGAGAATAATTACCCTCGAGGTGATAGGGTTTCTTCTTAAAGCCTAGGCCAATAGTATTCTTATTTTCTCTACCAGTATGTGGGAGAGGTGTCACAAGACCTTTTCCTCTGACTCCTAGAGGTCCTTTACCTGAATATCCCATCTTAGCTATCAACTTATTTCCTAGACCATATGACTTAGAAGGGATCTGTGGTGTTGTAGAGTCGCTAGTTTGAACATTGTGGGATTCAGGTTCATCTTTGTATAGCCATGATAGCACAACTTCATCCTCTTCAAACTCTTGCTTGGATACTTGTTCTGCCACAAAATTCTTTTTATATGCTTCAAGAGGTTCCTTAGGTTCAGGCTTGGATTGTTTCAAAGATTGTCCATAAGACTTAGGTGAGATAGGGAGAGATGTCAAAGATAAGAATGGCTCCATAGTATATTCTCCCATACTATTTTCTTTGATATTAACCTCTTTTGCAAGATCTTCCATTTTAGATGTGGATGCTTCTTTAGTTGATTCAATGGAAGATTCTCTGTTATTAGGCACAAGCTTATCGACACTTTCCTTCAATGTATTGCAAGTTGTATTCAGATCCGCGGGGATAGTAACCTCTACTCCTTCATAAGGAAACTTCAAACATTGATGGTATGTAGAAGGAATAGCTTGCATTTCATGTATCCATAGTCTCCCTAGGAGGATGTTGTAAGCCAAAGGTAGATCAAGCACTTGACAGATGGTATCTTTAATAACTGGACCTGCTCTGATAGGTAAGACAATGGTGCCTTTAGAAGATCTTTCTTGTTCATCATAGGCTTTAATAGTTATTTTCTTTCTAGGATCAATAGCCGATTCTGAAAATCCCAATTGTGTGATCAAGTTGTAAGAACAAATGTTTAGGCCAGCGCCCCCATCTATCAACACATATTTGACTCTACGGTTCTGGATCAAGACTTCTATATGCAAAGGCTGATTATGTGGGTGACTCAAGGAGTTGTCACCTTCCTCTGAAAAGGAGATATATTGCAAAGATGTAAGATGTCCAACCATAGTCTGGAACCTATCTAAATCAAGGTCATCAGGAACATTGGAACCGAGCAAAGCTTTGTCTAGTATGGCTCTATGAGCTGGAGATATTCGAAGCAACTCAAACATGGAGATTTTGGCATTAGTGTGCTGGAGTTGTTGAACAATGCTATAAGATGTAGGCCTTGTATCTTTAGAATTGGAAGATTTGGAAGTAGCCTTCTGTTTAGAAGCAGATGAAAGATTGAAGGGCACCTTAGGGACATTTGATGAATCTGGGATTTATCCTTTCAGATGTTCTTGGGCTTGTGATCGAGTAACTGCGTTGGTGGATTGATTTTTTCTATCTCTTCTTACAATTGTGATGACATTGCAATGCTCTGAGAGACAGGGTTCAACCATATTGATGACAACATTATTTCCAGGGTAGGCATAGTTGACTTTTGCCCCCATATTAGGCTGAGAAATTGAAACTCCTTGACCATGTTGCAAAAATGGTTTTGTAAATGCTATATGATCATTATTGCTCTTAGGATTGTCAAGTGTGATGTCTCCATTATCGATCAGATCTTGAATGGTGTGTTTTAACCGGAAGCAGTTATTCGTTTTGTGACCTTTACCTCGATGGAAATCACATAATTCATTTTCTCTCCACCATTTTGGCTTAGGCTCAAAATCAGGTGGTCGGATTACTGGCAAAGAGATGATGTTATTAGCCAGTAGGGTTTTCATAGCTGATTCTAAAGATTCTCCAAGAGGAGTGAACTTTCGATGTTTATCCCAAGATTTGTATTCTGGCTTCTTTTGGAATGGTTCAGATGACTTTTGTTCTGAAGCTTTTATGGCTTGGGAACCAAGAGTCAGATTGTAGGCTGGTGCCTTTGATGGGGCATAGATAGTATCAACAATGCCATCTATGATGATGCCTTTGTTCTTGTCTTTAGAACTGGATCTTGATTCGTACTTGTCTTTTTGAAGTGTGATTTCTCCTTTTTTCACAAGCACTTTTTCAATTTTGATAGCATTATCCACCATCTTATCAAAAGATGTATGATCTTGAATTTGTAGAGGATAATTGATTTTTGGAACAAGGTTATTGATGAAGATTTCCAATTTTTCTATTTCTGGAATAGGTCTGGCATATAGAGAGAACTTCTTCCTCCATCTCTTGAGAAATGTTAGGAATGGTTCTCTTGGATATTGCTTGAGATTACAGATATCAATCATGGTGACTAGATGTTGAATATTGTAGGAGTATTACTGATAAAATAATTTGATCAACTCCTCAAAAGTTTTGATAGTAGAAGGCAATCTAGAGAACCAGTGGATGGCCGCTCCTCCTAGAGATCTAGGAAAGAGGCGCATCAGATAGTTCAGTTCATGCATGAACTCCATGGATTGTGTACAAAATTCTCTGACATGATCTTGAGGATCTGAGTGTCCATAATACTTATCATACTTCGGCATCTCCACTCTTTTCGGAAATGGTGGCATATACAAGTCTTTGTCAAAAGGAAAAGGGCATAGAGCTTCCATGGAGAACTCCTTGGGTTCCTTTTCTTTCTCAAGGCTTTTAAGTTTGACTTGTAAAGCATGTATCTGTTTCATCATAGCCATTATCAGATTTTCTTCCTCATGTGTGATGATAACTTTGACATTAAATTAGGAGGAAGCTTAGCTCCTTGATGAGCCAATTGTAAAAAGTATACTTCTCTGTCTTCTTTCAAGAAATGCTTCATCATTCGTTTGAAGTTATCATTATTTCGATATTGAGCAATTTCTTCAGGTGTGGGTTCCTAATCTGCACCATGTTGAGATTGAGCTCCTTGAGAGCCAAAGTTTGTCCCTACTTGAGACATGGTAGGAGTTTGTGGACTCCCTAGAATAGATTGATGTGGGGTTTGTTGGGTACCTTCGTGAGTTGATGGAGGAGGAATGTAACCACTTTTTAATCAAAAGTTGCCAATACCATCATCCTCATAAAGACGAGAATTGATGAGTTGCTCAAGAGTTGGACCTACGTGAGTAGACAAAGTTCCAGTGTTAAGTGCTTCTCCTAATTTCTTGTGAGAGGAAGCTCTAGTCTCCACCATTAACCTTGGGTGAAATAAAAGAACAAGATGAAGACAACTGAAGAATGAATTGAATCAAGATGATCAGATGACGTAACCTTATCAAGGTTTGATTGATTGAAGATTCGATTAGACGTGGGTGAAGGATACTATGCCCTAGATGTATGGGTAGGTTGCCCAAAAGATAGTGGACACGAGTTCACAACACTTAGTCTATTTTTGAAGATTTGATAGAAGATTGATAGTTATGAAAAGGTTTTGACACAAGATGATAAAGACTCAAATCGATTAAACAAAAGGCTAAATCAGATTCAAAAGACCACTTTTGGAAAATGATAGGATTCTCAATAGCTACTGCTCTGTTCCTAACACAGTGATTTGTTTGACAGATTCTGGAAATAGGTTGAAAAAGCTAAATATCTGGCAATTCTGACAATTTTCTGACAACTTTCAAAAATTTCCCAAATGACACTCTGCAGACTCATACAACAATGGGTATACTATGAAACGATAGTTGAAAAACTTGCATGACAGTGGGTATGCTATGAAATGACAGTTGAAAGGATCATACGATAGTTGCTAGCAGGATTTGACTTTTTGAATTTGATTGGCAAAAAGACTTGTACGACACTGGGTTCTCTATCATACGACAGATGGGCAATAATGAAACGACACTTGATAGAAACTCGTATGACTTTCTGACCTCCTGAGATGACTTTTGACTCCAGAAAAGAATTTTACTTCAGATTTTTCAAATTTTGAGTTTTCAGATTCGAATTGTTTGCAAATTGTACTGTCCAGATTTGAGGATTGTAATAGATTTGTTTGTTTTCAGTAACCAGATAGATAAACAAGCACGCAAAATAGCAAGCAAGTGATTTCAAGCATGTCTGAAAATAATGAACAAGGGCAAAAGCAACCTTGCGCATGAACACTCAAGTGACTTATTCGTTCTAATCCTCAAAAGCGCTAATTGTGTATATTCCAAAATGTTTTACAATGACGCACATATACCCTAGAAAATAAAAATTTGGCCTCGCTAGGGTTTTTAGTAATGGTTTGACTCTGCAACTTTTATGATCCAAAGGGGTGAACTCCAATCCCGGCACACCAGGGTTTTGACACAGTATGAGAATTTAATCAATTAGGAGCTGCTAGGGAGATCTGACAACCCAACAATGAACCACACTTGTGAAGATTTCTTCCACAAGGACATTTATATAGTGGTTGTTACTACCACGTCTGAAATGACTATTATTGCTTGAGGTTCCATCAACACAGTTTGCCTTGTGAAGGGATCATCTGCTACAGTTAACCCTCTCTAAAGGTGACTCACAGTATGATACCACAAGGGGACTTGGCTCCATATCCAAGGTTTTGATGCCTCTTCACTTTTAACCCAAACAAAGCAAGTAGATTAATCCGACATGCTAAGACAAAGTTTGTTTCACCAAGGTCTGTGATGTCAACCCCACGTGATCTATCAACCTCCCCGGAGAGAGAATGTATTGATCAATAAGAGAAGATGCACTAACCGAGTAGAACATGAAACGCACTAAGTATCCTCCCTACCTACAAGGATTCTGTCATCAAGAAGGATTTCACTAAGAATCCAATCTCTCAAGAATCACAAATAGTGTTCATAGGGCTTAATTACTATGTGAGCACAGATATATTTTCAAAAGTAAATCTACCGAAAGTACCCAAAAGCAGAAAGAGGAACACTTAACGCTTAAAGTGAATATGAGGTGAGTCCACAAGGTGGAACAATTAACCCCTCACACAAGCTAAAAATAAGTCCACAACTTAGAAAACAAGTGAGTTCTAAAAAGCACAAAAAGGTTGCCTGGTGGAACAATTAACGCTTCTATCCTCTAGACCCCTCCCCTTTATGGTGCTGAGATTGCAACCACGGGGTGGAATGAGGGGCCGACATATTAGTGAGTCCAATAACCCAAGATAGCAATCTAGATCAATCACAAGTATCTAAGACTGCTTAAATGAATACCTAAGTTATCACAACCTAGTATGAATTATGCAAGTGTGTAAAACAAAAACATGAAAAGAAGCACTCAAGCTAGACACACGAGAGATTTATTTTAAGTCTAAATCAAAATATTATCAGAACAAGTAGAATACCTGAGATCCTTGCAATGCGCTTAGTAGATATTTACTTGATTTTTATCTTTGTTAAACAATCCCGCGCAAGCAAGCAACAAACTCTCTGATAAGAAAACAAGCAAACAAGCAAACAAGATATGCAACGCATCTTCAACTTATGAAAACCCTACGGTTAGCTCTAAAAATCAATTATTATCAGTAATAATAACCAATAATTAACCTAAATAACAACTCATATCATTCATTGAACCATGTAAAAAAATAAGTGCACACCCATCACAAAATTTTATTTTTTTTGCTGCATTTGACCTAGTCAACAAGATCTTATTTTTTTGATATGATTTTGACCACAAAAATAAAAATTCAGAACAAAGACCCCTACTAAAAAATAGAGAGCTTTCCAAAAATGTAAAATTTTTAGAAAAATCTCTTCATTTGTGCCCTAGAGACCCGTTTTACCAAAATAGACAAGTTTTTATAAATTGACTATTTGAGATATTATATTACATCCAAATTTAAAATACAAAGAATGGACCCCCTGTATAATTTAAAGATATTTCTGAAAATATAAAAATTTCAAAAAAATATTCTGATTTGCGTCAGATATTGATTTTTTATGAAATTTCAAGAAAAAATTATTAAAAATTCAAAACATCTCAGAAAATTCTAAATTTTTTATTGTAGCTTCCCTGATATGTGTCCAACTTGCAAAAAAAAAGTCAGAGCAAAAATCCAATCTGTTTGAGAGATAAAATTAAATCTTTGAAACTTTAGGGTTTTAGCTCCCCCAAAAAAATCAAAACTAGCATGTAAAGGTGGGTTGCCCCACGGTGGGCACCAAAAATGTGTGTGTGAAAATTATACTTGATCTGTAGACACAACACTTTAGTAAAACATTAGAGGTTAGCTTAAATTGAAATCGTGCAATGAATTAAAAGCTAAACTAATTAGGCAATTTACTGCCTTCTAATAGGTGCGAGTATGATGTTCTCAGATTGTATCAAGATCAGTGATCTTGATGACACCTAAATGAAAGATTTGAATGCAAAATTGATATGAAATATGAATGCAATTAATCTTTTTTTTTTTTAAAGATTTTCTATGTAATGATATGATCAAAACTAATATGAATCTATGCTAATATGGAAATTGATATGCTAAAATGATCTAACAATAAAATGAAAACAAAAGTGATCTCACAAAACGTGGTTGATTCGCAAAGAAGCTCCAATTCTCCAGATAGCAATTTACTAGCCTAAGTTTGCAAATTATGAGATGATTTGAGAAGAGCTGAACCTTGATTTTATAGAAATCCAGGGCTTTAGAGGTGCATGGATAAAAGTCATAAATCACTCAAATAACTCAGCTTGATTTTTGAGTTATTTTTAAATAAAGAAAATTTAATTCACAAAAACATGCAAATCATGCACAAACAACTTTTTAACTCAAATTAGAAGTTTAGATCAACTTTAAAACTCAAAAATGATGTTGAGTTCCAAAAAGTCAATAACTTGCATTGATTTTCTGATTTGGAGTTTAACTGTTCTTTGATTGTGCACATGGATAATTATGAATTAATAAATAAATAAAGTGATTTATTCTCAACTTAACTGATTTTGAAAAATAAAACAATTGATTTATGGGTTAATCAATCATTTAATCAAACTTTTATTCAAAAACAATATTATTAAAAATTGACAACTTGCTTTAATTAATTAAATAAGAATTTAATCAATTATTCATAGGATTTTGGATTTATTGTCAAAATTAAATAATACGATTTAGGAATAAATAGAATTAACTTCAATTAAATAATTAAGTGGCAGAATTAAATCTAATTAATTGAATATTTAGAATATTCAATTAATCAAACTTTAGGATAAATAAGATTTATTGCCAAATAATCATTAAATTAAAGATAATTATGATGATTAGGAATATTACTAAGAATATTCCCTGATGTAGAATTTAAGATAATCAATTAGGATTCGATGATGTGTAGATGTGCCTTTGGTTAGGACTTTGATGTCGATTTCGTTTGATGTGTCAATATAGAGGTTAATGAACCTATAGCCCATTTTTGGGGTATTACAATAGTGACAGTGATAGTGATAGTGACACTTCTGATGAGGAACTAGACGATCTTGAGGCACTCATGGCTAGAAGACTAAAAAGAGGAAACATAAAATATAAAGGTAAACTTCCTATAATATGTTTTTCATGTAACAAAGTTAGCCATATTGCAGCAAGATGTCCTGATAGGACTGATAAGGATGAGGAAAGGGAAAGCAAGTACAAGGATAAGAGAAATAACTAAGATCACCAAAGGTACAAAGACTACAAGGACAAAGGTAAGAAATCTTGTTATATTGCTGAAGAGGAAACTAACAGTGACACTGATAAATGTGATATTCAAGTAGTTTATGTTGCTATGAAAGATGATTCTGATGAAGATGAGAAAAATGCACTTATTTCTTATGTGAGAAAAGGTGATAAATAGATTATTGATAGTGGTTTCTCACATCACATGACTAGTGATAAAAGTAAATTTGAAACCCTAGATCATTACAAAGGTAGAAGTTTTAAGTTTGGTAATGATGCACCATATCATGTGAGAGGTAAATGATCAATTAAGTTGACTGATAAGATCATGTGTGAAAATGATTATTGGGTTGAAGGTCTTAACTATAATTTATTAAGTGTTGCACAGTCGAACAGTACTGGTTACCAAGTGGAGTTTCATCATAGAAAGGCTAAAATATTTGATGTCATTGGTGAACTAATTGGAAGTGGAGAACATACTAGAGGTAACTTGTTCTATCTAGACCTATCTGAAGAAACATGTTTGTTTGCAAAATTTGATGATGTATGGTTATGGCATAAGAGACTATGTCATGTGAATATTGACAATCTGGTAAATATTAGTAAAAAGAAGAAAGTTAGAGGTTTGTCGAGATTGAAGAAACCTGATAATGTGATGTGTAAACAGTGTCAATTGGGAAAAATGACAAAGTCTAGTTTTAAGAGCAAGACATACTTTTGAAAATATTTTGGAATTGGTTCATAATGACCTTTGTGGACCTATGGGTGTACAAATTTATTTTGGTGATAAGTACTTTATTTTGTTTGTTGATGACTACACTAGGATGATGACTGTAATGTTTTTTAAAGAAAAATTTGATGCATTTTAGTTGTTTAAGTGGTATTTGGAAAAAGTTGAAAAAGAAACAGGTAGAAGCCTGAAATGTTTGAGATCTAACTAAGGTGGAGAGTTTATATCAAATGAGTTAAATCTGTTATGCAATGATAGAGGAATCAAGAGACATATGTATGCACCGAGAACACCTCCACAAAATGGCATGACAAAGAGAAGAAACAAGTCAATTATGGATTGTGCAAGAACAATGATGATTGAGAAGAATGTTGCACAAAAATACTAGAGAGAAGCTATAAGTACAACTATTTATAGCTTAAACCGAGTACAAATCAAGAAAGGTACAAATGCTACACCTTATGAGTTATGGCATGGATATGCACCTAATGTGAACTATTTTAGAATTTTTTGGAGTAAATGTTATATACTAAAAGATAATAGGAATAGAGAATTTGATACAAAAAGCGATGAAGGCATATTCCTAGGTTATTCCAGTAAGAAAAAAGCTTATAAGTGTTTGAATTCTAACACTAACAAAGTTGTGGAAAGTGAAAATGTGAGAGTTGAATATGCAGAAAAGAATGAACTGGAGGGAAAACAAGAACCTAAAGATTATAGATCTTTTGTTTACATGGAAGAAGGAGAGGAAAGTAACACACTTGAACTAGACGCAGAGTCACAAATAAGCAATGCCAAGCATCAGGAGGATGCAACTGAGCATTAGGAGGGTGTTGTCGAATAATCAAAAGAAGAAACTAATAATTTGCATGATGAACCTGAAGATCAATGAGAAAAGAAATCTGAACCTACATTGGCATAGTATGTAACAAGACATCATAAGCTTGAGAAAATCATTGGAGATAAAGAATCTGGAATCTTGACAAGAAGTAAGTTGAAAGACCCTACATGTTTACTATGTGAGTTTGAGCCTAAAACTGAAAAAGATGCTTTAGAGAATGATGACTGGATACAAGCTATGAATGAAGAAATTGATCAGATAGAAAAGAATGATACCTGGACTCTGGTGTCGAGACCAGAAGATAATAATGTTATTGGAACAAAATGGATATTCAGAAACAAGCTAAATGAACATGGACAAGTCACAAGAAACAAGGCAAGATTGGTATGCAAGGGTTATGCACAAGAAGAAGGAATATACTATGGGGAAACATTTTCCCTTGTAGAAAGATTAGAAAGAGTGGGGATCTACTTGCATATGCTGCATATAAAGATTTCAAAGTATATCAGATGGATGTCAAATTTGCATTTCTGAACGGTATATTAGAAGAAGTGTACATTGAACAACCTAAAGGATTTTTTGACCCAAGCAAGAAACATATGGTTTGCAAGTTTATCAAGGCCTTGTATGTGCATGCACCCTAAAATGGTCGCCTAGACTTTGGGCCCCATTCTTCAATTTATCAATTTCCTAAATCAATGCTTTGCAATATTTTCAATTAAATCAATTTCCTTGATCAAATCTTAATTCTATCATTTATTCAATTATATTCTATGGGTTAACCATTTTATCCTAATTCTTTATTTAATTAAAAAGAATTCCCTCCTATTTTATTAAATAAAAAGCGCCCACTTTCCTCTTATCCTAAGTTGCACAAATAAAACATTATTCCTATTTTATAAAAAAGAAGAAAATGTATGTATGCACCCTAAAATGGTCGCCTAGACTTTGGGCCCCATTCTTCAATTTATCAATTTCTTGAATCAATGCTTTGCAATATTTTCAATTAAATCAATTTCCTTGATCAAATTCTAATTCTATCATTTATTCGATTATATTCTATGGATTGACCATTGTATCCTAAGTCTTTATTTGATTAAAAAGAATTTCATCCCCTTTTATTAAATAAAAATCCCCCACTTTTCTCTTATCTTAAGTTGCACAAATAAAGCATTATTCCTATTTTATGAAAAAGAAGAAAAGGTCTTTTTGTCTCACATGGGACACAAAAGTCAACACTTCTTTCTCATTGGAGGAGATTTGTGCACAAGAATTGATCCCACTTTCAAACTCCACCCTTGATCAAATCTTTTGCCTCTTAATCTCCATGGTCCATTTATCTTTAAAATGAGAGCTCTTTCCTCATTCAAAGGATCCCACTCTTGATGCTAATGTTGTGATGCGGGTTTTCTTGGTGACTTTGGAGCTTTGGAGAGCTTGTTGCATTTTAGTCTTCATACTTGCATTATAGCTTAGTTTTCATGGCATTATTAGCTTAGTTCCTTTCATGTTATAGCTTAATTCACATAGCTTAATTAGCAAAGGCTTGTAATACTCTCATTTTCATAGCTTAGTTGCATTCTTGCATCTTCATTCTAGCATAGCTTGCATTGTATTTCTATTTTGATTCTTCAGGATATTGGTATTCTTTCCCTTGTCTCTTTGAATCTCTCATTGCATGGTTTACTAGCAAGGTTATATGCTTAATAGCTCTAGCTGAGAACCCTCTAAACACCCTTGCACTCCATGCCTAGGGAGCTCTAGGTCGCTTTCTCAAGGTTTCTAATCCATGGATGCTCTTAGAAGTAATGACTTAGAGAAGTGCACATTTTGAGTGTACATTTTTTGCGCCCACCGTTTTTGCCTTTCTTTCCTTGCATTTTCGCTATTTTTTTCATCACTGTTATCTCGTTGTTTTGACTATTTTTCTATTTTTATGACAGAGTATCGTACGACAGTCTTCTAGTATCGTACAACAATTCTTTACATACATGTGTGATACTTTTCCAGTAAAATTATCGTGTGACCATACAGGACTTTGTTGCACAGCCATATAGTACTTTGTCACCTGAATAAAGTGCAAATTGTCGTACTGAACAAAAGTATCGCACTTCTATACTGCGAAGTATCATGCGAAACTTATTCTGATAGAACTATCACCCAAGCCTGGCAGTGACTGATTTTGGTCCTTCCTTGCAAGATTTGGATTTGTTTGCTTACTGATTTTGACTTGCTGTGTTAGGACAAAGATTCATTTTCAGATTATACTTGGTTTTTGTTGTACTAACCTTTGTGGGTCTAACAAGTTGTGTTTGTAGGTGTGCCCTAGTTGCATTATTTGCTAAAGGAACGCATGTCAAAGCTTCAAATGCACAAGGGCTACTAATCTTTCTTGCAAGGCTGCCCAAAGCATAAAAACAATCAAATGCTTGTTCATTTCTTTCATTTTAAGTGCGGCATTATACTAGTTCATTTTTCTTAGGCACTTAATATCTTGTTATTAGAGTCTTTTGGTGGTAGGAAATTATGCTCTTCACCCTTGTGGTGAACCAGAAATCCTGACCCATCTCTAGATTTCAGAAGTAAGAGGACTAATTGAACATTGCTTGGTGTGTTTGGGAAAGATTTTTGAGATAGGAGAGTATGCTCTTCACTCTTGAGGTGAACCAGAAGTCTTGACCCTCAAAGTTTAATCCACTTCTTGTTTAGTTTAGAATCCTTTAGCGAGCCTGGTCTTGAGCAATCAAGAGGGACGACCCAAGTGGGGACAAGCTAATACCCGGCTATTTCGACCCACTATAAAATCAAGGCTATCAAGGACACAAAACCTTGGCAGACGTAATACGTGTCTTTGCTTGGTGTGAGTACTTGTGGGATTGTGACCATGAGAAAAATGCTAAGCAAGAATGCTTAAGGTACTCTTGTGGCCACAAGGTCTGTTACTTGCTGCAAGGTAAGGAGTCCCTTTGGGGAGAAAGAAGAGTATTGTGAACAAAAGCCCTTATTATGAACCTTAGATAGAAGCTACCTGATTTTGCCGCTCAACATCTTGGTGCAAGGATCGATCCTAGTGGACTAACCCGGATCACCCCAAGATTTTACTCACCATCTATGTTCCTTTGGTTGTGTCATTGGCACTTCCACGACAAAGCCAATATCTATTGTGGGCAACCACTTTGTGTGAGGCAATGGGACATCAAGTGTGGGCCAAGTTGTTGAGTATTGAGCCTTTGTCTTTCTAGGCTAGCAAGTGCTTGAATTGTATTCATTGTGATCTACCCATGTAAATGTTCTTGAACATTAAACATCATTGTAGTGCTCATAGGATTTTTCACTTTGATATCCCAAAGAGCATGTCTTGACAAGGTTGTCTTTGCCCTTGTTTAAGTGTTTTATGACACGTTTGATCACTTACTGTTTGCAAACCTGTCTATTTTCTACTGTTATCATGTTCTAAATTGAGAAATTGAAATCATCAAACTGCAACTTTAGTTGGATTGCCTTCAAAACTGAGATTTACACACTCACTGGTCAAATATCGTACGATACTACACAACTATCGCACCACCTGCCTGGATATTATCACATCAACTGCTTGGAAACTATTGTAGTGCTTTGTGTGAAATATCATCTGGGAAAATTGTATCATTCTGCTACCCTACAAACCATCGCATAGAGTCATCCTACTATTTGCAATCCGATACTGATTCGTGTCATTTCCAGTCTTCCTTGGTCAGTCCGGGTCAGATCTTAAGTGCTATGACATATTTCTCAACACCCAAATGAACTTAAATGGTATCAAGTTGCACAAAATGACTCTTGGTCTTCTTTCTTCCACATCTCCCATGACTTCCTAGTCTCCCATTTCCATTCTTTCTCTTCTTCCTTCATGCTTCTTCTTCTTCTTCATAAACTCTTCACGTCTTCTTGATTCTTTTACTTTTATTATCTAGTCTACCTTCTTCTATTCATCTCTTCTTTCACTTCCATGCTTGATTCCTCCTCTTCCAAAACCATAAATTTCAACTATCTTGTTATGGAACCTCTCTTGAAAATAGATGATCTCAAACTCATTGCTCAATTCAAAGAGTTTTATTCCTCCAATAGTCCTTCTATATATTGCACGAGTGATAAAATTAAGACAAAAATAAAATAAAAGTTGAATGAATCAGACGCCTTTGCTAGGATCATAGACATGATCATGTCACGATCTCCTTCTTCCAAACATTTTTCATCTTCTAGTTCTTCTCATCCTTCCTCATCTTCCAAGTCTTACCATGACTCTTCTAGACATTATTTGCATTCCTCATTATCCCAGTCTTCTTCCTCCACTAGGTCTTCATTTTCCTCTTCTTCACGATCTCGTTCCTCTTCTACTTCTCCCAAGAGTCTTACTCTTCGTCTCAAGACATACCATGATGAGCAATATGATATTCCTTGTGATACCTCCTCCCCGAAGAGTGACACACCCATCTTTGATGACTATGATGATGGATAATATAGCGATACCTATGACACCTCTATTCCTAAGAGTCCTCCTAGTTGTGTGCTTGTGCTTACTGGAAATGGGTCGTCACATTGGATAGATCATGATGGTGATCCATATGATTCTGATTTTGAAAGAGACTTTAACGATTTTTCTGAACAATACCTACATGATACGTCTACTTCACTTGAGGAAGAGAAAACTTTCTGCGCTGATCTAAAATGTAAATACTATAAGAATCTCTCCTCTAAGAACTCTCATGCTAAAAATAAAGATTACACTCTCAAGCAAGATCATGTTAATGATGTACCTTTGTCTTGTGATGGTTCTCTTCCATCCCCTACTTCCTCCAATGCTCATACATCTCCTAAAGCTTCCAAGTCTTTCAAATCTATCACAAATCCTTCATCCAACAAAGATCCTAATACTTTTCATGCGGTTCCCTATAGTTATCCTCAAGGGCTACCTCTTAAAGAAACTCAAGATAACCTTCACTTGGCTGCAAATACTTTCAATAATGTTAAATCTAAAGAGCCTCAGCCTTTATCAGTTACAATGCCTACCTCAGCTAGTCCTTCACCACCTCTTACAAAGTCTTCCATATAATTCCAACATGCTTCCTTGTCCTTAGAAGTGGTGCCATGTCAAGAGGACTCTAAAAATGATAAAGAAAAGAACATAAAAAAAGATCAAGATCAAGAACCCTCCATGTCATCCAATTATTTTCATGATGTCCCTTATCTGTTTCATGGTTCTTTTCATCCTTTACGCCCTTCCCCATTCATTCCACTATGTTTTAAGTATTCTCCTAAGCAAGATCAAGCTCCTACTTACATCGTTGAGCTTATTGACAATCAAAATAACCTTACTACACTTGCACTTCCCAAAGATGACATTTCCATTAAGGTTATTAAAAATAGTGTTGTTACTTCCAATGTTAAGCCTATTGAAAATCAAGGGAATACACTTATGCTATTCAAAGCAACTTGTCAAGATCAAAGTCTTCCATCTTCTTGTTCTACCACTCCATGTTCACTTCCACTTTCTACTCTACCTCAGTCTTTGCAAGCTTTGAACAATCCCATCAAAGAAGTTGCTCCTATTCAAGATGTTCATGATCTTATTGCAAATCCTAATGCTCACCCTAAAGATGCTGATGTCTTTGGATGTTATATAGATGTTGATGAGCTTATTGGTTATCCTTTTTTATCTTCCACATCCATCCTTGGACCTCCTCCACCAATACTAAGGGCTTCACGTCTTCCTTCCATCTTGGGCCCTTATGTCCCTTCACTTTCCCCTCCCAACTCTCCTAATTTTTCATCCATATTGGGTCCTTATGTCCCTCCATCTCCTATCTTTCCTTAAGATCAACATAGATGTATACCCTTGAATCCTTTTCATCCACCCAACCATCTAAACCAGTCATATCCTCCTTCTTTCACAAGTCCCAAGTCTTTTGGAAGTAACTTGAATGTTCAATATAAGAAAAAGAAGCAATACAAGAATCCATAAAAAAAAGAAGATCACCATGTCTCCTCTAATCGACATGGAGGTATAAAGTCAAAAGAGATATCTAAGAAGAAAACTACAACACAAGTATGGGTTCCAAAATCCATCATTGAAGATATTCTCTCTAAATCATCAAAAAAAAGAAATAAAAAGTCTACAGCTATATGGATTCCAAAGTCTCTCTTGAAAGAGTCTGATGTTGAGAAATAAGTGAAGTTGACATTCAAGCTTCCAAAAGCTTCCACTTCATCTTCTTCCAAAAACATTCTTCCATTCCATGCGCCTAAACCGCAACCTCTTCTATCCATTCACCATATTCCTTCATGTATTCCTTCATTCACGTTTCCTCCCTTCTCTCGCCACCCTTCAAGGTGTGTGTTGATGTTGATCCTACCTTCCTTTCCATCTACCCTTTCATAATCCTTCCATTCATTATCCTTCTACCTTCTATCATTTTTCCTCATTTTCCTATTCCTCCTATCTTCCAACCTCACTCGCTTTACATAAAATCTAAGCCTCCATTTTTCTCTTCCATCTTCCTTTCCCTATTAGTATCTTTGAGCATATCATTTTGAATCCTTGGTAGATCATGGTTTATCCTTTCAAGGAGCATTATCTAAATAGCTTGCCTTCTTCCAAAAAAATAAAATTAAAAAAAATAGAAAAAGTGCCTTGGTGAAAACTTGGAAACAAGCGCTTTGGTAGCAAAAAAATCAAAAAAATCAAAAAATCTGTCAAGTGGTGAAAACCTGGAAACGGGTGCTACTTGAGGCCTTGGCACCCCTATTTCTTAGCACTCATCCTTGACACTTAGCCTTTCTCCATCATGCCTTGTCCTTGTTGCCTTGGTTTGGAATTGGTCTTTGTCTTTGTCTAGGGGGCATAACTATGTTAGCTTTGGTCTCTTGGATGCGTTAGTCTTTAGGACACCTTGCAAACAATGTTTTTCAACACCACCCCAATTGTGTTTTTCAACACTTCCCCAACGTCAAGTGTTTCTTAACACTTATCAGATATCCTACCTGCAGTCTAGAATGATACGATATTCTCCACCGGCAAATGCGATACTCAAAGTTTGACCCTATGACCTACACACACGCACTTAAACACTTGACTCGCTGAGACTTGTTTGATTTTATTTCTTTGTGTGCTGTCTATGATGATTTCTTTGATGAGTGTTCTCTCCCTAATAGTTTTCGATGATGCATGACTAGAAGACTGGGGGCACGAGGACATGTTTTATTTACTTTTTTGCTTATGGGTATATTTTGTTGGTCTTAACTGTCATGAGAATTTATGCTTGTTCCACTTGACACTAGGATCTACAATGTATTATCCTTGACTATTTTCCGCAAGTGCATGCTTATAGTCATCTTGACTTTCTTGTGTCTCGATGCGAGCATAATCTTGCTATACTAAACTTAGGGATCCTCATTGCACTAGTCATCTCAACTTACATGTCTTTGATGCTTAAGTGGGATTCCTGCATATCTATCTGATACAGATCATATTCATATACCCATAGTCATACTAGTGTGTATTGTATGATCTTGCGACGCTACCAATAAAGCTCGATGATGATTATTAGAGTCTAATGGCTTTGTAACCTTGCAAGTAAACCACTTTTCATAGTAGCTTGCATTCTTAGGTTCATGTTAGTTTAGTTTTGCATCTTACATATGGAGAGAGCTCTCCTTTCATCTTCACGAACTTGTCGGTCAACTGCACTCACCTTTTGCTTCTTCTCGATCATGTCTTTTGCTCCTTGTCTTTCACATCACATCCTTTTCCTGTCATCACAAGGGGTTAATCTTATAATAATACCTACGAACTATCGCACAATACAATTTAAAACATGTGTGCGATACTTAAAGGGTATCACATGATGTTTCGCACTAATATAATTTGAAAATTTAAAAATGTGTTTTAAATGCAATAAATGACTCAAACGATTAGTTTTTTTGAAAACTTACCGGGGCACCATACTGAGGAGGCCAACTGTGCAACCGACCACGCTCAAATCAATGTGTGTGGACAGGAATCGCTACTTGTTGAGCCATATCTTCTCTCAGATCTCTCAAAGTTCTCAAATTCACAAAAGACAAAAGAATTTGAAAATGACCTTTTTACCCCTTATATAGCATTTTGACTTTTTGACCTAATTTTTGAAACATCTTAGAATTTCGTAAAAATTGTACCCCTGGCTAATTTTGACATCCTAGATCTATTTTTGGGATCGAAATTGAAATCTAAGTTCATCTTGATAGTCAAAATCATATTTTAAAATTTCTCCTTCTGCACAGTTGGTTGACAGTTTGAGGCCTGATCCTTTGATCTTCGCTGGGGCATCTTCATTTCTTCATCCCCATCTCTCTCAACCTTCTAATCTCTCATTCACTTCATCTCTCTGAGGTTTTGACTTTATCTTTATCCTATATCTTTCTCAGTCAAACCTAATCAAACTAGGGCATATTTTCACTGCTTGATGGTTATTCTATCATCTTTCATCTTTGATTATGATTTCTAGTGATTTGATCATGTTTATCTCGCTCCTGCATTCCCTCTACCTGATTTTGATTTTGATTCCGAGGGGGCAGTACCTATCAAACTTCAATCCTTGATTTAGTTTTATCAAACCTTACTTGAGATTCTTATTTCTTACCTTAGACTTGACAACTACCTATTTATAGGGGTATTGGCCTTGTCTATTTCAATCAGCTTATCTTTGTCTTGATGTGTTCCCATCTGTCGAACACACGTCTGGGTTGTTTTGTGATCCCAAATTGATCTCACATTTCAACTTCATTCTTTAACTACATGTGATCCCAAATCGATCTCACATTAGTCAAAGAGGGGCAAATGTATGCACCCTAAAATGGTCGCCTAGACTTTGGGCCCCATTCTTCAATTTATTAATTTTCTGAATCAATGCTTTGCAATATTTTTAATTAAATCAATTTCCTTGATCAAATCCTAATTCTATCATTTATTTGATTATATTCTACGGGTTAACCATTTTATCCTAAGTCTTTATTTAATTAAAAGGAATTCCCTCCCCTTTTATTAAATAAAAAGCCCCCACTTTCCTCTTATCCTAAGTTGCACAAATAAAGCATTATTCCTATTTTATAAAAAAGAAGAAAATGTCTTTTTGTCTCACATGGGGCACAAAAGTCAACACTTCTTTCTCATTGGAGGAGATTTGTGCACAAGGATTGATCCCACTTTCAAACTCCACCCTTGATCAAATCTTTTGCCTCTTAATCTCCATGGTCCATTTATCTTTAAAATGAGAGCTCTTTCCTCATTCAAATGATCCCACTCTTGATACTAATGTTGTGCTGGAGGTTTTCTTGGTGACTTTGGAGCTTTGGAGAGCTTGTTGCATTTTAGTCTTCATACTTGCAGTATAGCTTAGTTTTCATGGCATTCTTAGCTTAGTTCCTTTCATGTTCTAGCTTAATTCACATAGCTTAATTAGCAAAGGCTTGTAATACTCTCATTTTCATAGCTTAGTTGCATTCTTGCATCTTCATTCTAGCATAGCTTGCATTGCATTTCCATTTTGATTCTTGAGGATATTGGTATTCTTGCCCTTGTCTCTTTGAATCTCCCATTGCATGGTTTACTAGCAAGGTTATATGCTTAATAGCTCTGTTAGAATAACTAAGAGGGGGGTTGACTCAATTATCCAGTGTCCCAATTCAAAATGTATAATTCAAAACAATTTCTTCAATTTCTGCTCGTCGGTAAGCAATAATAACTCTTACTATCTGTGCTTTTACCGATTACCAGTCTAATACTTATAACTGTTTACCAATCAAATCTAATATGTAACATGCAAAGTATGATAGCAAAAAAATATCATAATCAACACATACCACAAGAGATTTAACGTGGAGATTCTATAAAGGGAAAAACCACCTGGGACCGACAACCCAAAATTGTTCACTCTTATGAAGTGAAATCGGTTAAGACCCAACCCTGTTAAAGGTTACAAACACACTGTCAGGTGTGACCTTGTTAGAGGATTTTAGACTAGAAGTTATCATCCAACCATCATTCACTATGGGGTTGATAGGATAACAATGTTCATTCTATGAATGATACATCATAAGACTTTCAGAGTACACTCGGTTAAGAGATTTAGACTATATACAATGGTTAAATATGTAATAGTAGAATGACTTGCCTTAATACAACTTCAATTGCAGATTACAGATCAATATTTAGTCCATTCAAATCCTTTTGATCAATAATTCACTTTAGATTTAATACTGTATCAACTTACTGTCCATCGGTAACTGCTCTTTGTAGCTTGGTAATTGCTCTGTAGCTCGGTTCTTACTAACCAATATGATCAGAATGCATGAAAACCTTATTCACGCGATAATCCCGCAACTTCTTCTTCTTCCAACATTTTTATAAAGAAATTATGATCTCTTATATAGACGTGTAAATCATTTTCTTCTCCACCATCAGATTTTGCCGCTTAATCACATTCATAGATTTTGTCGCTTAAAAATTTCTCGGTACTTGTGTCAATAACATGTTTCAATTTGCTTCGTTAGATCTTCTTTGAATTTTGTCAGCCGTTGATCTGCGTAACAAACTTTATCTATTACCTTGATGTTATACTCTTGCCAGCTCATCAATCTTATCGGCTAACCTAATCATTTAATTCATTCTGTCCTCCTCGATTAACAAAGAATGTGTCGGTGAACACTGCTTAGTTAATACTACGGTCGGTATACGCTACACTCCATTAGTGTATACTAGAAATGCTCCATTTATCGACAACACTACTTTGTGTCTTTCAGCTCTATACTTCATTATAGATGAATGCAACATAATGAAGTCAATATCATCAAGTCATAAACTCATCAACAAGTTACTCAATGTGTTCCTTATCTTCATCTATCATGTACAACTTTCCTCATGTAGATTTCTCTATTCTTCATCTCTTTTCCATTTTTCTTCAGATGTCTCAGTGTCGTAACTTACAAGATAAGTGCTGTCAAACTAGTTAACATCAATGACAACATAATACTAATTTAATCATATTACATATCTAATTAGCAACTTCTCAGTGATCTTGCAATCACAAATCCTTTAATCAGATTCCAAATCAGTTGTAGTCCAACAATCTCTCCCTTTGGCATTGATGGCAACTCAAGTAATATGAAATGTACCATACACATACCAAACATACATTCTACAACTTTGTGAAAAAATGTTGTAAGTCAAATAGACTTAATATGTTTAATCACTACGTTACTGAACCAACATTAAGTAATACAGCTTTACCTTTTTGTAGTTGTGATCTTTTCAGTTCTCCTATTCCTGCTTCTGTTCTTTGTAACTGATCTTCAATACTTTGTCTCATTCAGATGGTCTCTCCCTTAGATAGTTGTCATCCTTTTCATATTTTGTTTAACTCTCCCCTTTTTATTTCATATGGTTTATCTCTCCCTTTGACATCAATGCCAAAGAAACAAATAAACAATCAGCTCTGTAGTAGCCAAGTAACTCTCTGTGGTGTTCAGTACTTCCTTTGTATCTCTATATACTGATATCTCATCCGTTCAAGTTCTCAAGCTTAATCACAACCTTGAACATGATTCAAAGTGTGAACTATGCTGCATCAACATGAATGATCTTCTGATAAAAGTTGGTTGATGCAACATCTAGATCACCTTAGTGACCGATAGACAGGGGATGGACCCCAAGTCTAGTCCTCAAGTATTCAAATGTGTCCTTTGGTAGGGGCTTTGTAAAAATGTCTACAAGTTGCTCTTTAGATGTAACAAATTCTAACTTAACTTGCTTCTCTTGCACTTGTTCTCTTAAGTAATGATACTTAATAGATATATGCTTTGTCTTAGAGTGCATCATAGGATTCTTTGAATATTAATATCACTAGTGTTGTCACAGTATATAATCACTGGGTCAGTGATTACCTCATTCATTCCTTCCAACACTTGTTTGATATATGCAATGTTTGAACAGTTAGTAGCAGTAGCAACATACTTTGCTTCAGCTATAGACTGAGAAATACAAGCCTACTTTTTACTTGTCTAGGTTACAAGTCTTTCACCAAAGAAAAATGCTCCTCTGGTGGTGCTTTTTCTATCATCCACATTTCCAGCCCAATCAGCATCGGTGTAAACTTTCAGTTCAAACTTCCCTTCCTTAGAATACCATAATCCATAATTTTCTATTTTCTTCAAGTATCTTAAGATCCTTTTTGTAGCTATCATGTGTGATTCTCTAGGGTCAGCAAAAAATCTTGCAACAATTCCCACAACATGTGCTATATCTGACCTACTATGAACTACGTACATTAACTTACCAATCATAGATTAGTAAAGTGTCTGATTTACCTCAGTAGTTTCATCCTCCTTTGTCAATTTGCATCCAGTAGCCATCGATGTTCCTACAAGTTTAGCATCTTCCATGCCAAATGTCTTTAGTACTTCCTTTATGTATTTAGATTGTGTGATGAATATGCCATCACTTTGTTGAATCACTTGTAGTCCAAGAAATAAATTAATCTCTCCAAACATAGACATTTCAAATTCCTTTTGCATTTCATCAGCAAATGCTTTGCAGACAAGATCTGAGCCACCAAAGATAATATCATCAACAAATATTTCAGCAATGATTATAGTATCATCAGTATCACCTTTCACATATAGATTGCTATTTTCACTTGTTCTAACAAATCCAATACTTAACAAGTAAGTATGCAGTCTTTCATACCATGCTCTCGGTGCTTGCTTTAGTCCATATAAAGCTTTATGTAATCTACATACCATGTCTTTATTGTTGGGATCAACAAATCCTTCAGGTTGTTCAATGTAGACTTCTTCAAGTATACCATTCAAAAATGTTGACTTCACATCCATTTGATAGACTTTGAATTTCTTATGTGCAGCATATGCAAGTAGCATTCTAACTCCTCCTAATCTAGCAATAGGTGCAAATGTCTCACCATAGTCAATGCCTTCTTCCTGTGCATATCCCTTGCATACTAATCTAGCTTTATTTCTTGTGACTTCACCATTTTCATTCAATTTATTCCTGTATATCCACTTAGTACCGATAACATTCTTATCTTTTGGTCGGGGTACTAAGGACTAGGTTTTTTTCCTTTTTATTTTTTCTATTTCCTCCTTCATTGCATTAACCCATTCTTCATTCTCTAATGCAACTTTCACAATTTTAGGTTCAAATTCACAAATTAGACATGTACCTTGTCTTGTTTTGCTTCTGGTTTGCATTCTAGCATCTCTGTCTCCAATGATTTGTGTTTTAGGATGATGTCTCCTGACAAAACTAGCCAATAATTGATTTCTCCTTTCTTGTTCATCTTGCTCATGGTCATTTCCTTGCTTGGCAGCTTCTTCAAGTTCATCAGTTTGTGGTGCCTGTTGTACTGCATTGTTTCCCTGCTGACCGGTTGTTATAGCTTGCGATGTCAGCAGATACTCTAGATGTTCAATGTAAGTGAATCTACCATAATCTTCCGGTTCCTTTTTACTTTCCTCTATGTACTTATCATCAAACTCGTCAACACGAACATTAGTACTTTCAACAATCTTATTTGTAGCCTTATTCAAACATTTGTATGATTTACTTGTATTGGAATATCCAAGAAATATTTCTTCATCTCCTTTAGAATCAAATTTGCCATTTCTCTCATCTTTCAAGATAAAGCATTTACTTCCAAAATTTTTGAAATAATTTATAGTAGGTTTGTGTCCAAACCATAGTTCATAAATTGTTCGGTTGGAGTCCTTCTTCAGTTGTACTCGGTTAAGAACATATACAGCTGTGCTGACAGCTTCCCTCCAATATGTCTGAGCAACATTCTTCTGTATCATCAATGTTCTAGCACAGTCAATTATAGACCTATTCCTTCTTTTAGCAATGCCATTTTGCTGAGGTGTCCTCGGTGCAGATACTTGCCTCTTGATTCTATGCTCATTGCAAAATTTAGTAAATTTATCAGAGATAAATTCACCTCCTCTATCAGATCTTAAGCACTTTATTTCCTTACCAGTTTCTTTTTCTACCTTAGCTTTATACCACTTAAACATTTTGAAAGCTTTAGATTTCTCTTTCAAGAACATAACAGTCATCAGTCTAGTATAATCATAAACAAAAAGAATAAAATATCTATCACCAGAATAGCTCTGAGTTCTCATAGGACCACACAGGTCAGTATGAACCAATTCAAGTATCTTCTTTGTTGAATAGTCTTTTCTTTTAAAACTAGACTTAGTCATCTTACCTTTCTGACATTCATGGCACATGGCATGATTAGGTTTTGTCAAGTTAGGCAATCCTCTAACTCTTTTCTTTCTACTAATCTTGATCATGTTGTCAAAGTTCACATGGCATAACCTTCGATGCCACAACCAAGCATCTTCATCCTTTATTAACAAACAAGAAGAATGATCAATATCAAGATAGAATAGATTACCTTTGGATTGTGTACCAGTTCTGACAAGTCTTCCTCCATCATCATAAATCTTCACCTTTTTTCTCTCAAAAGCCAGTCGGTGGCCTGAATTGTTCAGCTAAGCCACACTTATCAGATTATAGTTCAGTCCATCTACCCAATATGCATTTTCACATTGTAATCTGTCATTGATCATCAGTGAGCCTTTACCTCTTACCATACAAGGTGCATCATTTCCCATTCTCATAGATCCTCCATTATATTCAACAAGATGATCAAACTTCTCTACATCACCGGTCATATGATGTGTGTAGCCACTATCTATGATCCATGTATCATTTCTGCTTACTTTAGAGATCAGTGTTGTCTCTTCATGTTTCTCTTACTCTTCTGAGTCATCTTTCATAGCAACAAATACAACTTCTATATCATCATCAGAATCAGATTCAGTTTTAATATCTTCGGCTATGTAACATACCTTTTTGCCTTTTTCATCTCAGTTGTCTCTGTTGTTGTGTCAGTAACCTCTGTTGACTCTTCTCCCATAGCTTCCTTCAGATCGGTCTTTGGATCTATCATCATCTTTCTTCTGTGGACATCTAGCAGTGATGTGATCGACTTGTTTACAATTAAAACATGCTAAAGGTAGCTTACCTCTATACCTTCCTTTTCCTTTGGGCAATCTTCTGGCCATAAGTGCTTCAAGCTCATCAAGTTCATCATCGATATTGTCATCACTATCACAATTCTTACTATTCCTGCTAGACTTTCCAATCTTCAGAGAAGACATGAAAGCAAACTCAATAGAAGGAACAAAACTGTTATCAAAATTGTTTAATTCAAAGGTTGTTTACCAATCAGAGTGTCAAGAGTGAGGTTGGATGTAGCTCTTGTTTCATGAATTGCAGAAATCCTGATTGCATAAACTAGTAGCAAAGTTCTGAGAATCTTGCTTATTACTGTTTCATCATCAATTACTCCATCAGATGCTCTAATAGCATGTACCACCTCTTTGAGTCTATTGCATGTACCTCCTCTTTGAGTCTATTTGAATATTGGATAATGTTCTCACCTTCTTTCATTCTCATTTCATCAAATCTGCCTCTCAGACTTTCAGCTCGGGCTCTTTTGACATTCATATCTCCACTGTAGATTTGCGCTAATTTATCCCACATTCCTTTGGCAGTTATGCATGTCTTGATATCTTCAAATTCAACATCGGTATAGGCAGTAGCAAGTTCCATCATAGTAACATTGTGTTCATGCTTATCCTTCAGTTGATCAACAGTTAGGGGACCAGTGGGTGGTTGCATGTAGCCATTTTGCATCAGATGTAGTGCTGAGTTCCCAATTCTAGATATGTGCAGCTTCATTCTGCTTTGCCATACTGTGAAATTGTCTTTATTCAGTTTGGGTACTTCCCTCTTATACATCTTGAGACCTTTATGCTTAAGTCCTTAAAACTCTGTTCCAAGCAACGTAGCTTTGATACCAATTGTTAGAATAACTAAGAGGGCGGGTGAATCAGTTATCTAGTGTCCCAATTCAAAATGTATAATTCAAAACAATTTCTTCAATTTCTGCTCATCGGTAAGCAATAATAACTCTTACTGTCTATGCTTTTACCGATTACCAGTCTAATACTTATAACTGTTTACCGATCAAATCTAATATGTAACATGCAAAGTATGATAGCAAACAAATATCATAATCAACACATAACATAAGAGATTTAACATGGAAACCCTGTAAAGGGAAAAACCACCTGGGACCGGCAACCCAAAATTGTTCACTCTTCTGAAGTGAGGTCGGTTAAGACCCAACCCTATTAAAAGTTACAAACACACTGTCAGGTGTGACCTTGTTAGAGGATTTTAGACTAGAAGTTATCATCCAACCAGCATTCACTATGGAGTTAACAAGATAACAATGTTCATTCTATGAATGATACATCATAAGACTTTCAGAGTCCACTTGGTTAAGAGATTTAGACTGTATATAATGGTTAAATATGTAATAGTAGAATGACCTACCTTAATACAACTTCAATTGCAGATTATAGATCAATATTTAGTCCATTCAAATCCTTCTGATCAATAATTCACTTCAGATTTAATACTGTATCAACTTACTGTCCATTGGTAACTGCTCTCTATAGCTCAGTAATTGCTCTGCAGCTCAGTTCTTACTAACCAGTATGATCAGAATGCATGAAAACCTTATTCATGCGATAATCCTGCAACTTCTTCTTCTTTTGACATTTTTATAAAGAAATTATGATCTCTTATATAGACGTGTAAATCATTTTCTTCTCCACCATCAGATTTTGCCGCTTAATCACATTCATAGATTTTGTCGCTTAAAACTTTCTTGGTACTTGTGTCAATAACATGTTTCAATTTGCTTCGTTAGATCTTCTTTGAATTTTGTCAGCCGTTGATCTGTGTAACAAACTTTATCTATTACCTCGATGTTATACTCTTGCTAGCTCATCAATCTTATCGGATAAACTAATCATTTAATTCATTCTGTCCTCCTCGGTTAACAAAGAATGCATCGGTGAACACTGCTCAGTTAATACTGCGGTCGGTATACACTACACTCCATCGGTGTATACTAGAAATGCTCCATTTACCAACAACATTGCTTTGTGTCTTTCAGCTCTATACTTCATTATAGATGAATGCAACATAATGAAGTCAATATCATCAAGTCATAGACTCATCAACAAGTTACTCAATGTGTTCCTTATCTTCATCTGTCATGTACATCTTTCCTCATGTAGATTTCTCTGTTCTTCATCTCTTTTCCATTTTTCTTCACATGTCTTGGTGTAGTAACTTACAAGATAAGTGTTGTCAAACTAGTTGACATCAATGACAACATAATACTGATTTAATCATATTACATATCTAATCAGCAACTTCTTAGTGATCTTGCAATCACAGATCCTTCAATCAGTTTCCAAATCAGTTGTAGTCCAACAAGCTCTAGCTGAGAGCCCTCTAAACACCCTTACACTCCATGCCTAGGGAGCTCTAGGTCACTTTCTCAAGGTTTCCAATCCATGGATGCTCTTGGAAGTAATGACTTAGATAAGTGCACATTTTGAGTGTACAATATGGATTGAAACAAGCCCCCAAAGCATGGTATGAGAGACTGTACAATTATTTGATAAAGATTGGATTTGCAAGAACAATTGACAACATCAATCTATATATGAAAACTGAAGAAGGTAAAGGGATTTTGTTAGCTGAAATTTTTGTTGATGATATCATATTTGGAGGACAAGATGCCCTATGTCAAAAATTTTCAAATGAGATGCAAAATAAGTTTGAAATGTCTATGTTTGGTGGATAAAATTCTTTGTTGGATTACAAGTTTATTAGACGGAGAAAGGTATCTTTATCACTCAATCTATATATGTTAACAAGATACTAAAAAATTTTGGTATGGAGGATTCCAGACCAGTAAGTACACCTATAGTTACTAAACATAAACTATCTAAAACTGATGATATTGCTGAAGTGAATAAAACCCTATATAGATCTATGATTGGAAAGCTACAATATGTTGTCCATAGCAGACCGAATATAGCCCTATCAGTTGGGATTGTGGCAAGATTTTATGCCAATCCTAAGGAAAATCATATGATGGCAGTGAAGAGAATACTGAGATATGTGAAAGGGACAAAGGATTATGGATTGTACTACAAGAAGAATGAAAAATTTGAACTAAGAGTTTACACTAATGTAGATTGAGCTAGAAATGTTGATGAAAGGAAAAGTACAAGTGGTGGAGCATTCTTTCTAGGAAAGAGATTAGTCTCTTGGACAAGTAAGAAACATAACTTCATTTCTCAATCTACAACAGAAGCTGAGTATGTAGTAGCTGTAGTGAATTGTTCAAATTTAGTGTGGATCAAGCAATTGTTAAAAGGAATGAAAAAGGAAATCACTGAGCCGGTTGTTATTTTCTATGATAACACAAGTGCTATCAATATATCAAAGAATCCAGTAATGCACATAAAGACTAAGCATATTGCTATCAAGTATCATTACTTGAGAGAATTGGTACAAGATAAAGAAGTGAGAATGGAATACATGAATACAAAGGAACAACTAGCAGACATATTCACAAAAGCTTTACCTAAGGATGCTCATGAATATCTTAGAGGTAAACTAGGGGTGATTCCCCTAACTAAGGCTACCTAGTCAACTAGGAGCACTGCATCAAATGTGCTACATAGAATATTTGACAAATTGATACAGAAAAGGTCACACTTTAGGAGCTGTCTAGAGTTATGAGAAGTAAAGAAGAAATGTTAATCAGTCATAAGTAAGATAACAGAGGGAGAAATACAACATATTGAACTGACATGAAGACATCTACATGAAGAAGATGTAAGTGATAGATATTTCTTTGGCATTGTTGTCAAAGAGGGAGAGATTCATATTAAAACACAGAGATGATTCATTGAACCTGATGGAAAGATTCAGAGACAATTAGTTAACTAGAGAGATTTAGTGGGAGTAATTATGTATGCAGTTAGGCAAGGTAAAGTTGTTGTGAATTAGAATGAAGCTAAGGATATTATAAAACTTTTTGATGCATAGACAAAGTTTTTGGATTGTTTGGTAAATCATGTGTTATTCATGTGGTGTTGCCATCAATGCCAAAGAGGGAGATTGTTGGAAACTGCAATTGAAATAATTGTTGTATTGTCATTAATGTCAAACCTTAATTGGTAAGAAAGTTTCTATCTAGGAGAGTACCATATCTATTGATTGATGAAGAGGATTAGGACAAGGAGATAACAAGAGAACCTAAGGAAAGGTTGAGTTATTTGATACTTCAATGACTACTTGATTAGTTGGCACATTGATAAGATAATGTATTGTTTATCTAAGTAAGAAGAAAGATTGAAGAAGTAGGCTTAACTGAGAAAAAGTGTAGAAATATAGTTTAAGCCGAGTGATGTTAGTGTTGACCGAGTGCCAATATATGCTGAGTAAATTTAGTGTTGACCAAAAATCAATTTATGTCGAGCGATAGGAAATTACCGAACAAAGATAGTGTTAGCCGAGGAAGAAAGTTTGTAGACATGATTGAGACATGTAGTGATGACCAAGGAGAAGAACACAGTATTGACTGAGTGTCAGTAATTTACATTTGGAGAAAGAATTGAGATGCCCAGTCAACATGGTTGAATTCTTGGGATATGTAAATCATGTTGACTTTATTAATGAATTGTATGGAGAATTTAATGCATGGTAAATCATTTTATTATGAATTCAATGAGAAGTTTGAAGATGTATCTAGAAGGAAGGATGAAGAACATAATGATGGAAGGATTCGATGAATTAGACCTAAACCTAAGATCTACAGAGGAGATTAAGAGGCAAAAGATGGATCTACCTAATTGAAGAGGTATAAAAGAAAACCTAATTGTGAGGTTATAGTAGAGAGTTGAAGTTGTTGATATTATTGACTGATAAGTATAAGTAGAAGGCTGAAGGTGAAATTGTGAAGGAGTTGAACAGAGTTGTGATTTCTTGAAGTGAATTCTGAGCATATCAGTGATGGAGATGGAAATGAAGCTCAGTTAGTAAATCAACATATATGTGTAAACTGGATCTATATTTGCAAAGTGATTTATATGTTTTTCAGATCAGAAACTACTATTATTTTCTAACCATTGTATCAGTCTAAATCCTTTAATCAAGGTTGACCTAACAGTCATTGTATAAATCCTTTAATCAAGGTGGCATTCTAATGGAATGTACTTAAATCCTTTAACTAGGTCACTTTTGACAGAGTGTTTAAATCCTTTAATAGGGTCACACCTAGTAGCATGTTTGTAAACCTTTAATAGGGTTGGATTTCCACAGAGCTCACTTCATAAGAGTGAAATATCAGTAGCATGTTACAAAGTGGTTTTTCCCAAGTTGGGTTTCCACTATAAATCCTGGTGTTATACTTGTGTGAATGTTTTGATGTGAATGTTGTTATATTCTGCAAGTTAATTACTTTTGGATAGTCGACTGCATGTTATATGTTATAAAGACCGAGTTGTATTGTTAATTAGATCTAAGACTATTGAAGTGCTAGAAAGTTCAATTGGTACATTTGGACCTGAGAACAACTGATTCACCCCCCTCCCCCCCTCTATGTTTTTCTAAATAATTCTAACAATTGGTATTAGAGCCAGGTTGGTGCTTACAGAGAAAATTTTAAAGGTACTTGAAGCTAATGATCAAGATGTATAAAAAGGTGGTACTGAAGTTGAACAAAGAGAAATTCCCTGCATGGAAAAGTTTGATGAAATTGCATCTAGTTGGTATTGGTGATTTGGCAAAGTACTATGTGGAACATGACTATGTTATACTCGTTGCACCTTTGAGTGATGAGGAGATGAAAGCAAACCAAGAACACAATCAAGCAATGTTGGAGATTGCATCTGCCTCAAGTTATCCTGAATTTGAAGATATCAAAGACTGCACTACTAAAAAGAAAATGAGGGATACTCTTACAACTATCTATGGTGGTGATACAAATGTACCGAGAGAAAAAGTTGAAAGCTTGAGAGGTACATTTGATGAAATGAAAATGCAAGAAGGTGAAAATATTGCTCAGTACCATGGTAGAATTAGGGAGATAGTGAATGCTATTAAAGGAGCTAATGGGATCATTAATGATGAGACTGTTATTGGTAAGGTATTGAGAACTTTTCTTCCTATCTATGTTATCATAATTTTTGTAATTCAAGAATCAAGATGTAACCCTGGTAATGTTCTAACTCTGGAAAGTCTTGTTGGTAAGCTTACTGCTTTTGAGCTATCTAACTATGATAACTACATTATTCCTAATGTTGAATCTGCATTCAAGTCACAAATGGTTTTGCATAAGTCTAAGAGAGAAAAAGAAAAATGTGTGAAAAGTGATAGTGACAATGATAGTGATAGTGACAATTTTGATGAGGAACTAGATGATCTTGAGGCACTCATGGCTAGAAGACTAAAAAGAGGAAACATAAAATACAAAGGTAAACTTCCTATAATATGTTTTTCATGTAACAAAGTTAGACATATTGCAACAAGATGTCCTGATAGGACTAACAAGGATGAGGAAAGGGAAAGCAAGTACAAGGATAAGAGAAATAACTGAGATCACTGAAGGTACATAGACTACAAGGACAAAGGTAGGAAATCCTATTATATTGCTGAAGAGGAAACTAATAATGACACTGATAAATGTGATATTGAAGTAGTTTATGTTGCTATGAAAGATGATTTTGATGAAGATGGGAAAATTGCACTTATTTCTTATGTGAGTAAAGGTGATAAATGGATTATTGATAGTGGTTGCTCACATCACGACTGGTGATAAAAGTAAATTTGAAACCCTAGATCATTAAAAAGGTAGAAGTGTTAAGTTTGGTAATGATGCACCATGTCTTGTGAGAGGTAAAGGATCAATTAAGTTGATTGATAAGATCATATGTGAAAATGCTTATTGGGTTGAAGGTTTTAACTATAATTTGTTAAGTGTTGCACAATTGAACAATACTAGTTACCGAGTGGAGTTTCATCACAGAAAGGCTAAAATATTTGATGCCACTAGTGAACTAATTGGAAGTGGAGAGCAAAGTAGAGGTAACTTGTTCTATCTACACCTGTCTGAAGAAACGTGTTCGTGTTTAATTCTCAACCATTGATATTAAAAATTAGCTCGTTCATTTCATGTAGTAAAGATCTGTAAAGTTAGTTCATCCATCTCATATAGAATTGATGAACGACTCAAATGACTTCAATGGTAGTCATTCTACGTACACAATTTCCCACCGTTGGATGCAAATTTTAGCTCAAACCCTTTCATATGGGAAAGCCTTCGGAGTAATTACATCAGAAAATAATTTTTTTCTTTCTAGCTAGTTTTGTGGGTTATGATCCTCAACTTAAACATCAAATAAAAAGATTATTGCACTATAATTACCATGTAGTGAGATCCAATGGAACAAATGAAGATATGATTGTTAATATCTTTGTAAGTTCTAGCTTATACAGTTGCATAAGTAAATTGCTTTAGTTTCTAATGATTAAGACCTGAAAGACAGATTTTTTATGTGAGGATATAAATGTGAAAGAGTAGCTATTTGTGTTTATAAAATATTTTGATAAGTTCCTATCAAAATATTTTCAGGTTAATTTAAGTGATCACAATTGTATAATTACATTTTAATAAGTTACAATTATGTGTAAATGGGAGGAACACGACTTGCTCCGGCATGACTTGTACAAGGGTGACATAGATTTGAAAATATTATCAAAACCCTTCAGTTTCACCAAGGAAGCAACATATATTAGTAGAAAGATCTCCAAAAATGAGGAAGAAGTAGGACATTATAACATGACCAAGAAGTAACACATCATGTTGGTACATACAGTAAGCCTGCCACAACTTTTTTGTTCATAGTGCTACGCTTGTCCATAAAATGTGAGTACATGAGAGCTCATATTAGTACTATTTATAAAAAAAACTCTCATTTTGTAATGTGACATAGTTGGGGAAAGTGAAAGCTAAATTACCTTTGTATTATTCTGTAGAAGGTCCACTTAAACTGTCAAAGTCAGTAGTAGTTTGTTGGTTGTAGCTTAGATGTGTGCATGCAGATCACTTTACTATTGGAAAAGATCTATGTAATAGGAAATCAATAACGTTATTAATTGCGGAACCTTGGAACTAATATTTCCTTGTCCTTTTCATCTTGGCCTTATACACTTGTCTCAATCAAACTAAATCTTGAATGTTTACTTGCACGTCACTCACAACAAATTCTAGATTGTGTCTAGTGTATAAACAAAGTACATCATAAATTTACAAGTTGAAGCATTTGCAACACAGACAACTATAACATGAGCGACATGATTCTCAATTCTAAAAACTAAGTTATTTTAGTTCTATGTTACCCCGGGTTTTTGGGATGGGGATAGGAAAATTGGTTTCTGGGATGGATATTTATTTTTTGGGGTAGGGGATGACAGTGGGAACAACTATATAAAAAAATAGGGAAAATTTAAAATATATAGAGAAATTTTAACTATTCATATGAAAACATGGATAAAACATGCTTATATACATTATAGAACCTAAACATATAATGTTTGGTTAAATAATTTAAGTTCGTGTTAAATAATTTAAGTTTAGAGTTCATATGAGAGTGGAAGTCAAACAAATTATCAAAACTAAAACATTAATTTAATGGGACAGCCAGGGGATAGGTTTTTGGAAGTTTCCAAGTTTCCTAAATGTCCCTGATTCTGGGACAGATCAAATTATGTAAAAAATGCGTCCCCAAATAACACTTTTAATAACATGCATGATGCTCTCCTCAATGTGTAATCACATCACACATATCTCAATTTGTCAAGTTGATCTCTAAATTTTGAACCTCATTTACTATAGGTATTTTCTTTGCTTCATTATATTGATGTAAAATGGCCAGCATTGCAATCTAAAACCTCGTTGAAGTGTCAAGGTCTATTCTTTTTTAATTGAGCATTTTTTGTTTGGTATAGACAACCTTCAAACCAAAATCTGGGCAATGGGCTTTTATTTTCTTTACTTCGTACTTATGATGTAAAATGGGAAGCATTACAATCTAAAACTTCCTGATTATACCTTGAAACTCCTTACGAGACACATATCAATTATCTTCATGGTGACCTCTTTCATTGTTCAATATTACGCGATAAGTTCCATAGCCCTCTCCTTCCCGCTCGCATGAACTCATTTTAGAATTAAATGAAACAAATGGATTTAATGGATGTGTTTGGTTGACTCGTCTGGTTCTATGAAGTAAATTACAACATGTTATTGATTTCCTACTACAGAGTGCTTTTCCAACTATAAAGTATTCAACGTGCAGATATTATTTTAATTAGGATTCACTGTGCATCTGTAGGATAATGTGCATATAGAAATTGAATATCCAGTTGAGCTATAAAAGTTGTCTAGTATGTACAAGAAATAATAATTTTTAAAGAATGGTTGTAATGGAAATGTGGAGAGTGTAATTAAGAGAATTTACCTTCGACTTAAGGCATAATACTTTCGTTGAAGACAAGAAAGTCACCACCAAATTATCGAGGTGTAAGATTCTTTGTTAAATGATGGTGTTATGGCTATTCGTTTCACACCTCGAAGTCTTGTGCAAGAGTCTTTGTTAGATGTCGTAGCTTTGCTCATAAAACCGTCAAAATCGATGAATGAAATGTGGAAGACCGTGAGGAACACACCAAATAGAAGCGAGAGAGATAAATCATCTATCATCTCACAGCTACATTTGTCGTTGGAGATTTTCTTTCAGGCGGTTTGGTTTGGCCTGGTGCACACGACTACTTGCGGTGACCAGGGGTTCAATGTCAGGAGTCACCATTATGGAGATCACGCGGACTAAGTAGACCAGCTGCCTGGCTGGCTGACAATCTGTTAGTGGGAGGTCCTGTCTCTGGGTGTAGAAGGGCACATAGGGGGGCGGTATGAAATTCAAACGATTTAAGTAGAGAAGTTGCCATATAGGATGACTATTTTTTGACACTTTCTGGAGCTAAAAGCCCATACAGAAGCACCTATTGGCTTAATTATTATGCAATGATGTGAATCTATAAATATATTGCCTTTGTTGTCAATCTTGAAAAATAAAAATTGTGTTTGTTATTGACATCATTTTTCAATTATTATTATTTTTTGTCTATTTAATCTAATTTATAGAGTAGGATTGGTCTATATATTACAGTTTTTATTTTCATGGATTGTATTATATCTATTGTATCTATAATTTTGGTAACTATGGTTGTATTATATGGATCAATATTTTAGGAATATGATTACATGTTGGTTGGTGTGTCAAAGATCTTAAATTGTGTATCTAAGATTTATATTTTAAGGAAAACATCCTAGTTCATTTGAAAAAGAGAGAATAGTTGATTATTAGCATTTAGCATCTACATTAGTTCACATCAAACTAGACCTCACTTACTCAATTCTAATTGCATCATCTTGCATTATTTGTTTGATATGCTTTTAATCTTGTTACACTAACCATTGAGCTTGATTGTTATTGGAAAAAGTTGGTTGTCTTCCCTTTGTCTATAGTAGGTCCCCAAAGATTTTGTTTAGTACCACTAGTTTATCAAACATGGGAACCAACAAAGGAAAATAAATTGTCGAAGTCAAAATGAGCTAAGAATTAAAATGTGCTAGTTAAACTAGGTCTCATATTTTGTAAGAGCATTTGGAGGACTAGACAATTAGTATCACCAAAATAATTGTTAAAATTTTGATTTGATAATTTGTTGGCTTCTTTAATTATGTTTCCTAGATTTAAGGTTGGGTCCACATCCAAATTTAAACTCAAAAACATTTCCCTCTTAAAATAGAGTATCCACCTTAAAGCATCTTCTTTGATTCCAAATGAAAGTTAAAGAGTAACAATTTCTCATGGGGTGCATTGTTTGGTGTGCCTCTTGCATGTTTGTTCTTCATTTACCTATTCCTACCCTAAATGAGGTTCTCATGTAAGGAGTTACATTGAGGAGAGCATCATGCATGTTAGTCTTAACTAGGTGAGGAGTTACTCTTCACCTTTCAAATTATAATGGATTCATGTGTTTGGAAAACATGTTTGGGAGGGATTACGCTCAAGAAGCATTACATTAACTCCTTGACTTTTTCAGGATAATGGTGTCTCAACCTTACACTTACATAAAGTAGCTATTTATAGTAAGTTATATCCATATTAAGTTTTCATTTTAGCACAAACTTATCCAAAATTTCTCCCAAATCTATTGATTAGCTAAATAAGCATGCAAGTAAACTTTCATTGTAAATCATGTCTATACTTGAAGATATAAGTTACGAATGAAAGCTTCAAAGTTAATTTTTAAGGCCTTATAAGCT